>PVJX010047306.1:0-11965 GCA_004027295.1 Dolichotis patagonum
GGTAGGGCCTGGGGGCTCTGAATACACGAGAATGTGCAAAGCGGATTTTAAAGTACTTGGGGACATCTCTCACTCTCTGAGAGGCCCAGGGTGCCTTGGCCGGGAAGACAGAGGCTGTAATTTAGAAGTGGTCCAGGGACCAGAGCTACAGTGTGGAACCTCAGCACCTGAGCGGACCGGGCCACTACCGCCCCTGTGACGTGTTCCCTGTGCCAGCTCACATCTCCCCCCAGAGGCCTGGAGAGGGAGGAGGGTGTGGCTGGGGCCCCGGGAGCCCACCGCAGTGTGAGGTCACCTCAGGGTCCCGCTTCCAGGCCACTGGGTGCGAGCTTCTATGCTGGTGACAGCTGAAAGAGTTTTGCCCTAGGATAAGCTTCGGTGGGAGGCGGGACCAAACAGCGTGTTTACCTTGAGGTCACCTCCTCCTCCCCTTGTGACAACTTCCTTTCCCACTGGCGGGAAAAGGGTCCCAATCAGTAACTTGTGCGTCATCGATGCCCAACCTAAGCACCACCCCCGGTCGGAGGTTATCCGTGTACCCTATGCCATACGTGCTGGTCAGAGTGCCAGGCTGTCTACAGTCATGGACTTCTCTCCACGTCCTTAGAATGAAGGCTATATTTATTTTATATCTTCGTTCTTATTGTGCCAAAAACCTAACAACACCCACCAAGGGTGGCCGGTCAGAGTGACACGGAGCCCGGAGCCTCCTCCTGAGGCTGCCAGGGGTGCAGCGCCTTCTGCTCCCCGAAGTGTCTCAGAGTGAATGAGAGGAGGGGACCCTGATGCAGACGGATCCAAGGGTCCCAGCAGCAGGCCTGGGGGAGCGTCCAGGTGTAGACACAGAGGCCACTGTGGGAGCTGGGACGGTGGCAGGGGCTGGATTCCAGGCCTGACACCCAGCCCGGCAGACCACGCCTGAGTCCTGCGGCAGCCGGGCGCGCCGCTCTTCACACATGGGAGCTGGTCAGGCACACGCGTGCTCACACACTCCACAGCACAGCCATCTGATGGGCACCAGGACCCTGGGCGCCGCCGGCCCAGCGCGAGGGAGGGAGGCAGCCGGGCCGGCCGGCCAGGGGCTCCCTGAGAAGCGCCTGCCAGTGCTGGGTAAGAGGTGCTCCTTCACGTTGCGCCCCGGGGTCAGAAAGATCCGCGAGGCTGAGGCAGGCAGAGCTGTGCTGCTCCCGAGCAGTTTCCATTCGCGCTGCAGCCTGCGCTCCCGGAACGGACGGCAGCCCCGGAGGCCAGCCTGAGGGCAGGAAGGGAGGGATGCAATTGCGGTCCCCAGAGAGACAGCCGCAGAGCGTCCCCAGGGGGATCCCGGGGTTGGGGAGCTCTTTGGGGTCCACGGAGGACGGAGATCCCTGGGGCTGATCTGGGCACCCTGCTGGGCTTCCACGACCCCTGCCCAATCGGGGCTGGGGGCCCCGCAGGCAGCAGAGCCCTCGGCCTGTGCCCAAGGTGCCATGTCCCAGCACCCTCTAATGCTGAGCCTTCTTCCTGGCTGGAGTTTTGGTGCCGGATGTACTGGGTTTGTGAGGATGCAGCTCAGAGGCAGGAGGAGGGGGCAGGCTGGGAGGACTGTGGGATGCGGCCTCTCTCCAGCGCTGGCCGTCTGGACAGCTCCACCGCCCTGGCCGGCCTTCTGCTTGGCCCTGCCTGGGATGCTCAGCCAGTGCCTGAGCCCCTTCTTCTGGTCCAGATCTTGAGATGTGGTCAGAGCCCGCCGAGTGTCCGGAGCAGCTGCTCTGGTTTCCTAACAGCGCCTGCCCGGTCCTGCCTCCTGCTCTAGTCGGGAAACATCACAGCCCACTTTGCGCTCAACGGCCTGTGGGAAAGGGCGGTGACTGGGCAGGTGCACTGTGAGCAGCACCACCACCCCTAGCCCACCCGGCTTCACTGGGAGGCCCTGTGCCGTGGTAGTTCTGGAGGGAACAGGAGAGGAAAGGGATCCTCGGCTTCGAGGCCGTGCTCCGGACCAGCCCGGCCTTCGGGACAGCACTTCTGGGTGAGAAGCGTCTGCCGTGGGCCTCGGGAACTCCCAATCTCCTCCTTCTGCACTGTGGCCGTTTCCATCGTCTTTTCTGGAATCATTTTTCCCCTGAAGAACAGGGCATTGACCCCGGGGGCTTCCCACCGAGCTACATCCCCAGGCCTTTTTTATTTTGAGACAGGGTCTCACTAAGTTACCCAGGCTGGACTGGAACTTGCAGTTCTCCTGCCTCAGCGTCCCAGAGTGCTGGGATGACAGGCTGCACCACCACCATGTGCTCCTACCAGAGGATTTCACGGAGTGTTACTTTTTCCAGGAAATCATTGTTCTCTCTTCCTGTCCACCTAATGATTGTATTATCTTTATAGCATTGTGCTGTAATACTGACGGCATTGTTACACAGGGCTATTTCCAGAACATGTTTGTAGTATTGTAAAGTATCTTACGTTACAGACAGCGTTATGTGTTATGTAAACATTACACCAAGTAGAACGCATTTCCCGTCTTCAGCTCCCCATTTCCATGACCTCAGTCTTGTTTGCTCTTTCTCTGCGCCAAGCAGACTTACCTTCCCGCGTGCTGGCGCCACACGAGGCGCTGCACGGGCGCTGCCTCCTTCCACAGACCCCCCAGCCCTGTGAGGAAGGCGAGTTCCTTCCAGGTGGCAGGTTCCACGTGGAGGAGCATTGTTCACACTCGGGGACTCAGATGCAGGGAACCCAGAGCCCACGTGATGGCAGCACTGCCCAGCACACCTCAGGCCCGGGGCCTGGCTCCTTGCCGCAGGAACGCAGGACTCTCCCCTCCCCCACCTCAGCACCATGGTTGCCACCTGCACGTGGACCTGCTACTGTGTGTCCTTCACACACCACAGCCTGCTGGGACACCCTTTCATGTGCCTAAGGCACCTGTGATGGTTCCTGTGCGGCAGGCCCTGGAGCCCCTCATGGGCCCACCTGACGGACCTTGGGAGCTGACTGGACCATGGGGGCTGGGAGCTGACTTGCTGGTCAGAAGAGGAAGGTCACCTGCGTGTGGCCTTGGAAGAGTCCAGCTCCCTCCTGGCTCTGCTTCCTGTCCTCCACACCCTGAGCCAGGCCTCCTCCGCCAGGCCCCTCTGCCTGCTGCCCTGCCTTGGAGCCTGCCGACCACGGACTGAACCCTCTTCACACTGAGAGCCAAGATAAACCTCTCCTCCCTCAACCTGAGCGACAAGAAAGTGACTAAGACACTGTCCCATCTGGGGCAAGGATGTCAACATGCAGATTCCAGGAGGACACAGACACCTGGCTTGTTGCATGAGGTCACTGACACCATAGGCTGTGAGCTGGACACCCTTGGTGTCCCCTGCCTTGTTGTGGCAGTTCTGTTTCTAATGTTAGAGCCACACACAGATGCTTCCTGGAGAGGCAGCTCACGGAGGGGAGGCAGGCACCAGGCACCCCGAAACCACGGGATCAGCTCCTGGTGCACCGGCAGGGAGGGAGGCAGAGGGGACAGGCGTCCTGCAACATCGGCCTTTGGTTTCTATCCGTTCTCCAGGTGACTCCCCGAGGCTCTACCCCACCTCCCCAAGCTGAAGCCCCATCCTTCCCTGAAGACCCCAGGCCAGGGCCCTTGTCCCTCCCCTTGGACTCTCCCTTCTGTGTGCCTGGTCCTCCCAAAGCGTGCTCAGATTTGCTCCCAAGCATGAGGCCCATGGTGGCAGATTCACACCCTTCCCAGGGCCTTGTAGACATCAGGCGCTAGAGACCCGCTTGCAGAATGGAAGACTGCCCTTTATATTTAAAATAGCTAAGATAACTGTAAAATGAATTCCTTCCACTGGAAAAATATGGACCAATCTTGGGCGACTTGGATTCTTGAGGTGCCTTAATATCTCATCAGTTTGTAACTTTTAAAAAATTACTGTCACCTTTGTATTTAGGTGACACCATGATGTGTCCTCAGATTCTTGCAAATCAGTTTCTCCAGGGCTCAGAGGTGAGAGGTCAGAGTTTGTCAGAACTGACTGTATTTAACATGTGCAAAATGGATTTCAAAACAACCATGTTTTGCAACTGCTTCCTAGTATAAAAGTTTAGCAAGCAGATAGCTTGGTATTTTCATTGCTTTGCTGGCAGTAATAGTTAAATAAATTCTGATTGGATTAGGAAGGGACCACTTGGTGTAGCTCGTCTTCAACAGTACACACACACACACCCCTCTGAAATTCCTGAAAAATCCAATCCTCCTAATAAGCGATCTGAGACGGATCTTTCCAAACTAGCAATAGCAGAATTTAAAGCAAAATTAAAACAGAGGAAGCTTGAGCCAAGCTTTCTTACTGAGAGGAAACCACAGTTCATCCAACAGAAAATTATTTACAAATGGACCCGAGCCATTAGGTCATATTCTAGGCGGGCAACTATTTGTTAACGAGCAGGGCTGGTGTGGGGAGCACTTCCTCCCGAGGGACCCTTCCCTGCACCGGGGCCACCATGCAGACCCCAGGGACCTGCTGCACCTTCCTGGCACGCTGTGGTCACTCGCTCCCTTCACTAATAGGTTTCCAGTTGTCTTTCTTTCTTTCTTTCTTTCTTTCTTTCTTTCTTTCTTTCTTTCTTTCTTTCTTTCTTTCTTTCTTTCTTTCTTTTTTTTTTTTAATTATCTTAAAAAGAAATGCTACAACCAGGCCAGGTGGCAAACCAAACGCATGCAGACAGGCTCTGTTAAGAGCGCATGCTCCGGCCCATCCACCCCCGGCGGCCCAGGGCCTGCATCGGTGGCGGCCAGGGACACAGCGCACCCCGTCTTCCAGCTGTCAACAACTGGCTACCCGCTTTGGACCCTCCTCAGCTGTGTTTCTGGGGCAACAAAGCTTGAAACCCCGCCAGAGCAAACCTCTGGTCTGCGCGGCTTTGTTTCGCTTGGAAACGCGCGGAGTGGCAGGGCGAGGCCCTCGGAGACCTGGGTAGGAAAGCGAAGCAGTCTTCTTCCTTACTTTTGACCGTGAGGTACATGGACTTGCTGACGTCCGCGCCCACATCGTTGCTGACCTTGCAGAGGTAGTACCCGCTGTCTTCCTCCACGACGTGCTTGATCAGCAGGGACCCGTTGCTGAGGACCTGGATGCGGCCATTGAGGGCGATTGGCTGGAACTGGGGCACCCCAGCACCTGGAAGAAGGCGGACAGGAGGAACCGTGATGAACGGAGGAGGAACCAGGGAGAGGGCACCGCGCATCCACCCAGGGGAGCCCGGGCTACACGGAGGGCTTCTTTCCTTCCTCCTGTTTGGAGAGAAAAACGCGTTTATTTAAAATGGCAGCATTTCAAAGGCAGAGATAAGAAAAAATGAGAGCGCTTACAGATGGCTTCTCTAGAAAAAGCTGAACTTGATGAGCGTTAAGTAGCTGATAAATTATTCAAAGACATCGCAGTAGAACAACCACAGAAGTAGACACCGCTGGTGGTACCAAATAAATCCCTCCTGCTCCCAGGGACTTATGTGTGTGTAAACATGGCAGTGCTCCAGGGACCTGGCATGGGAAGCCTTAGCTTGGCGCACAGAGTGAGGCCACGAGGAGAACATGTGGATCGCAGATTTTCTCCCGAGTGGGTTTGCGTTCCAGTGGAGAGACACTGTGCACTGTTGATGTCACAGAGTGCTATTTACCTAAGTGTGTCAGGTCGCTGTGTGAAGAGTACAGAGCTAGCCCAGCCCTTTTCTCCCGGGCTCCCGGGTAGGAAGAGGACGGCACAGATGGGACATGCCGACATCACAGAGGGGAGGGGACCCAGATAACAGATGCACGTGAAACTTCTGAAATGACAGCATTTTAGAAATAACGCATCCGAGGAGGAGGACCCTGGGGGATTCCTGAGGAAGCAGGGCCCTGGATCAACTGGCCTTCCTGCCCGCCCCTCTCCGGAGGCTGGGGAGGAGGTGCTCAAGCCTCGAAAGTCACCCGGAGGGCGAGGGAAGGCTTCTCTCTTCTTTGGCCTAGGGCTAGGAGCCTGTGGGAGGGGAGCCGCCAGGCAAGGACGTGTGGGACCTGCAGGACCTCACATGTGCGCTGAGGCAGGTGCTGGGGAGAAACTGCTGGACAGGCCAGCTCTCTGCACATGTGCACTGAGGCAGGTGCTGGGGAGAAACTGCTGGACAGGCCAGCTCTCTGCACGGGCCTGCTGCAGGGAGGACACTGACGGGAGGAGGGAGGTCCCCTCCCTGCTCTGTACCCAGCTGATAACTGCAGCCTGGTGGCCCTGGGGCTCTGGGTGACAGCCTGTGGCCAGGCCCTCCCTGGATCATGGCAGAGGCACAGGAAGTGCATCACTGCCCCAGAGAACTTCCTCGCTGAGTGACAGGAAGTGATCCCGTAACTGGAGCTTCCACACTGAGCAACAGCAGAGGGACTCCCTGTTGCTAAGGCTGCAAGAGTGGGAAAAAGTGCTTTCGTCCTCCTAGCAAGGAAAAACTGTTAATCTGCAAAATTACATTTTTCTTTGACTAAATCAGAAATTTGGAGTCGCAGACAACTGGTAAACTTGAAAAGGGCTGTGAGCTACGTAAAGTAATTCCCCTTGGCACTCGATAGAGGGGAGATCAGGGCACACAATGAGGCGGAAGGCAGAGAACTGGAGATAACCGCCACCTAACGCAGTCTCCACAGTTCTTCCTCTGTCCCTCGCCTCCCTTTCCTCTCCTCCGTTGTCCTCCTCCATGCTGAGAATGAGCCCACAACCCTCACGCCAAGCCATGTTCCTCTCGTGTTTTCTGTTTTGCTGTGATACAAGGTCTCGGTCTCCAAGCTGCCAAGACTAGGCTGGAGCTTGTGACAGCCCTGCCTCAGGGTCTTACAGTGCTGGGACTGCGGGCACGGCCTCACGCCTGGCTCTGCACTCTTCTCCTTCACACACAGCGACCAGAATCCAGTGACGGGCAGAGGCTTCACGATCATCGTGATTAACGTGCCTGAACATGCAAAGGCATTCAGGTGCAATGTTAAAACTATAAAAAAGAAACACATACAAAACGACGGGAGCAAAAACACAGTATTAATTATGTACTTGTGGGGTGTGGGCTGTCCCCTCGGCGTCCTGTGTTCAGAGGTGGGGCTTTGGGAGGGTGACTGGGTCACGGCGCACTGTGCTCATCACTCAAGAGTCCAGAGCTAAGTGTGCTGTTAGGAGGGGGCCTGCGGAGCGGGGTGGTATTGGGGGCGTGGCCTGGAAAGGGGCGTCTCCCTCAAACTCCTCCCTTCTCTTGCTCTCTCTCTGCCTTGTGGTTGCCAGGCCCCTCTAACATGCCAGCCAACCAGGAACTCTAACCATGACCCAAAATAAAGCTCTCCACCTCTCGTCAAGTTGTGGGCTTTGAGGAAAGCAAATAAGAAATATTAGCTATAAACAATTTATTAAAAAGCTTTATTAGCAGACTGAACACCATAGAGGACCGAATTAGGTCATCAGAAATTAGTGAAATAAAAGGGGCTAAAATGTGAAACAGATCAACCTGGAGTCCTGAAACAACACTGAATGCTCTAGTAAGGAGTAATTACAACCTCAGGAGGAGAGAAGGCAAAGAAAGGGCAGGAGAATAACATATAAAACACAGAAGACTTTAGTACTAGTCAAAATAAACTTAATTGACACTAATGACATTTTACACTCAACAGACTATATATTATATATGTATAGACAGAATACAGTATATAGAGAATTAATGTATATATGAACTACTTTTTAGTTTCAAGTGCCCATGGAGGAATCTGTGCACCCCCTAAGCTCACAGCTTGTGATGCCCACTGGGATGGTATTTGAAGGGGAGGCCTTTGGAAGGTGGTTGGGCTGTGAGGGTGGACCCCTCAGGAATCAGATTAGTGCCCTCACGAAAGGCACCCCAGAGAGATCTCTTGCTTCTTTTCTACCATGGGAAAACAGAGCAGAAAGTCAGCATTCCACAGCATGGACGGAGGCTCCAACAGGCACCTCTTCATGCTGTCCTGTGAGGTCAGATTTTCAGCCTCCAGCAGGCGAGAAGCAATTGTTTGTGGGTCGCATCTAGAGTGATTTGTTATAGCAGCCTGAGGAGATGAAGACAGTGAATAACTGTATCAGACTCGGAGCTACATTACGAATTTCAATAAACATTGAAAGATGAAAATTATGAAGGTATATTTTATTTCTACTGGAAGTTGAAGTTGAGATCAGTAATAGAAATATATCTGGAAAAGCTCCAAATATTTGAAAATTAAAGAAATCATTTCCAAATAACTCCTAAGTCAAAGAAGAAATCACTAGAAATGCTTTTAAAAATATTGAGTTGAATAAAAATGAAAAAGCAGCATCTGAATGTGTAGAATATGACTTAAAGTAATGTTTGAGTGTAAGATTGCAGCATTAAATGCTTGTGTTAGAAATGGAAATAAACTGGTCTATGCATTCTAAGCATTGTGAGAAGGTATCACAGGAAGAACAACTGAAATCCAAACTAGAAGGAAAAGGAAGAAAACTGAAGTAAATGAAAGAAAACAGAAAAAAAACAACTAATACAGTCAAAAACTGGTTATTCACAAAAAACAACATGGCAGACTTCTAGATGAACTGATCAAGAAGAAAAAAAGACAGAAATTGTTAGCTACTAGTGAATTCTACCCCACATTCAAGAAAAAATAAACCAGTTTTATACAGAGCTCTCAGGGAGTACAAGAAGGAAGATTTAAAATAATTCTAGGAGGTCAGTATGGTTCCAAAATCAAAATCAGACAAAAAGTCTCATAAAAAAAGAGATCCAGGGACCAATGGCCCTAGTAAACACAGATAGAAAGATCCTTACCCCCAAAGTCCCCAATGTTCATCAATATATAAGATGAAGAATATACCATGATCAATAGAATTTATTCCATAAATGTAAGGTTGGCTTAAATTAAAAATTCATCAATGAAATTCACCACATCAACAGACCAAAACCTAAACACAACATGATTATCTCGATGGCTACAACAAGAGAAAAACTAGATGGTTTACAGAATTTAACTATCATTCATGATAAAATTACATAGAAAACTAGGGATAGAATGAAATTTCAAGATAAAAAGGATTCAGTACCCCACAGCTAACATCATGCTTCATTGTGAAAGAATGAATGATTTTCTACCAAAGATTATGAAAGACAGAAGGATGTACTGTGTTGCCCTTCTTATTTAACACTGCTTGAAGTTTACAAGAAAAAAAATGAGCATAGGTTGGAAAATAAGATAACTGTCTTAACCCATAGATAACATGATTACACTGATGATACGAGGAAAAAAAAAACTCTACAAAAAGGTTACCATAACAATAAAATAACTTTAGTAAAGTTGTGATTTTTGAGTATACAAAACTCAGCCAATTTTATTCATACAATTTATTGCCAGTTTAAGAACTGGCAATTTGAAATTGAAGTTAAAAGGACTATACATTTGCATGAAAAAATGAAATATTTAGGATAAATTTAATTAAATAGATGCAATGCTGATTCACCAAAACTGAGAACAACTAACAAAGATCTAACAAGTATAGAGGTATCCCATGTTCATGGATAGAAACACCCAGTATTTTCAGATAGAGGTTAGAAACCATGGTCTGCACGGTGCCAGGGGACAAATATTGCATACTTAGCTGGCCAGACAGTCCCTTAAGAGACCACTTATCTCCGCAAAGAAGCTTGAAATCGTATGCAGAAAATATACAGACCAGCAGCATGCTTGTGTTCCAAAAGCTTATCTGTAAAAACAAATTGTGGTCAGAATTGGCTGACACCTGTCTTGAGGACATGTGAAAGGGGTGCTAGTGTCAGGTGACCATGAAGTTGAAAGGAAGAACATTCTGGGCCACACTTATTTGATCTGTTCTTTATTACACATCTAAGGAATAAACTATTATCAAACAGTTCTAAGTAGGTTCATTTATGTATTTATTTAGCAGAGGTGAGGATTGAATCTGGGACCTTTGCAGTGAGCCACACTCACAGCCTTTTCTAAATTTGATTTTTCATTTTGATAGAGGGTCTTTCCAAGTCATAAAGTGGCCTATATTGACTCCAACTTTGTAATCTTCCTGCCTCAGCCTCCCAGAGTGCTGGAATCACAGGCACGTGCCACCACTCCTGGCCATATAAGTAAACAATTTTTTTAAAAAAATTCATCTTATTTATAAGGAACTCAAAATTGGAGGTGAAAAGTTTAAAAATATGATATTTTATTATCATTTTAATATGTTGCTTTCCTTGGGATTAGCTGTGAACATTTTATAAAATGGGACCAAGTGAACAAAACCATATTGATTTTTATTCCTTAAGAGCAGAGAAATGGCCACAATGTATAAAATGCAAAATTATTCTAGAAACATCTATAATATAGATTAGTGTAGAGCTGATATAAAGCTCACAAGTTCTTTTTAAATGCTTGCTCCTGAACAGACACATAAATGAAACACTATGCTTTTGAAAACTAATGAATGAAATTAACTCATGAATGAAAGCTTTAGCCACTGGGGCTCACCTCCTGGGGTTTAAAGCACGGCAGTCCCTGGAAGTTTCCATTAGAAATGTGGAACTGATATTCACATGCAGAAGACTGAATCTAGGCGCACATCTCTCATCCTGCACTAAACTAAAATCAAAATGGATTAAAGTTCTGACTGTTAAAACAGAAACACAATCTGTTGGAAAATAAAACGGGCAACACTCTTGCAGTCATAGGCGTGAGCAAGCACTTCCTGAGCAGAATCCCAGCGGCCCAGGAAACAGCACCAAGAATCAACAAAGGGGACCACATCAAACTACAAAGTTTTGCACAGCAAAAGCAGCAGAGTGAAGAGGCAACCTACAGGATGAGAAAGAAACTTTTGCCAGCTATTCCTCAGATGGAGGACTAACATCTATATTATATAAAGAATTCAAAAAATTGGAACCCCGGAATAAAAAATGCAAACAATAAACAGGCCACTTAAACAAGTAAGACTTCACGGAAGCACAAACAGCCAAAAAACAGTGAGGGAAAGTTCAGCATCTCCAGCCACTAATTTATGCAAATGGAAACACCTTAGACTCCCCCTCCTTCCAGAAAGAGCGACATCACCAAGAAACCAAAGGACAAATGTTGGGAGGCCAGGAAGGGAAAAAGAATGGTCCTCCTTTGCTGATGGGATCTAACCCAGGACAACTATTAGGGAAATCACTGCGGAGATTCCTCAGAAAACTAACACCATGAACACCATTTAATTCACTAGTGCCCTGCTTCCCAAAGGAGCTAAAGATGACGTGTGACAGTGACACACGTCATCCCACCCACGTTTACAGCAGCACAGCTCGCAATGGCTCAGTCTTGGATGCAGCCTACACGGCCATAAACGGGTGAGTAGACATTTACTCCGCGCGGAGGACTACTCTCGTAATGCAGCATAAATCTGGGTCATTTTTAGGGAAATGGAGGCGTTTTGAGACTGTGATGTTGAGTGAAGCGAATCAGACTCATACGCTTAAACACCACATGGTTTCTCTTAGATGAGAGGCCTAACATAAATAGAGCACAAGAAAAGACAGATACCAGGGAGCAGGGAGACAGAGCTTTCGCAAATGGAAAGCGACCCAGAGGTGGGGGAAGCGGGGGCAGGGCAGGGAAAAGGCATGAAAGAGAGACTTAAGATGTCACCTCACACGTCGGCTCCACGCAAGGACTGCAAGCATCACACACTGCAAACACGGATTAATGGAATTTTTAAACGTACGGTTAAAAAGTAAGAGAAGATAAATGCCTTCTTTTCTCTCTATGGTCTCAAAAAGAGTTCCTGATATTTTTCTGAGCACCTATACAAATCCTCTGTTTCACACAAATGGAATTTTCTGTTAATTACGGAGGCCTGCACTTAGCAGTTATCTCTGGGCACAAAAGACTGCGCCTTCCGGTCCCCCTCCTGCCTGCTCCTCCCCTGCTCACTGTCCTGTA
>PVJX010047307.1:0-11927 GCA_004027295.1 Dolichotis patagonum
GGAATTTGAATATGTGTGATAGTTCAAACAAATTTTTTTCTTTTTTATCAAAAATGAGATATTATAATACCCATTGATCATTTTCTGTTATTCGGTTCAGAAAGCCCTGGAATTCTTTCACTATATGCATGGCTTTATAGTATTGTGTTATGTTTGATATTATTGTAATTGAAACTATGCTCAACTATAGCAGAGTAAGCGATATGGTGTTTGATACTGTTGATGTCCAGTTGACTTAATGTAAAGTAATGTGTTGCCTATGTTGTCCTATTCTGATCTGCTCTATATTGCCCCCTTTTGTTTTATTCTGTTTTAAATTAAAAAAAGAACAGAATATACATTTTATATATTCTGAATTTTATATATCCTGAGTATGTAAAATAAAATAAATATTAAAATTACACAGGGGAAGATGAGATAGGATTATATGTTATCTAAAAATAAACCAGGAGAGTAATTTAAAAGACTGCCCAAAGACTAAATCAAGGTTAATAAAGAATGCAAAAAAAACATGAGACAAATACAAAAAGCAACAGTTTCAATATCAGTATCAGAGAAGGTTGATTGAGGCAAAAGAACAAATATAAAGGGAAAGGATAGTTTCTCATGTGGTTTCATCATGTTGCTCACAACAGTATGTGTTACGGATTAAAAACTGGTAGTCAACTTAACACCAGCTGTTTTACATCTCCATGCTGCTGAGCATAGATGTTTCATCTGAGGAAAGTTGCCAGCATAAGTGAAGACGTGGAGAAAGAGAAGGAAGGGCGTTGAGGCATTAGTGTGTTGAGGCATTGTGAGGTCTCCTACGAGTTGCTGTTTAAGCCATTAGGTTCTCCTGGAGAAGCTATAGTCCTCACATCGGGCATTGCTTCCTGGCTCCAGAGAGGAAGACGTGTGCTGCTTGGTCTCCAGGATGAACTCGTCACACTGGATTCTTGGCATGTACTCAACTGTGCTTATCACCGGAGGAGCTCAGGGCCTCTGTGTCACTGAGGATTAGCTGTGGTGCTTTTCAGGACAGCCCTGGTTTTGTTGGCAGTGTGACTTCTCGCCACTGTAGAACCCTCAACCTACCAGCACAGCTCCTTCACCCTGGTGGCATAGACTTCCTAGCTTCCACTGCTGACCTTTGGGCCTTCCCAACACGGATCCATAAAAGAGACTGGCACGAGTCCTTCTTGTGGGCTCTAGACCTCCAGTTGGACTCGTGTGAGGCATTGTCCTGAGCTCTGGGTCTTCATCTGGACTCACGTGAGACATTGCTGTGGGATTCAGCCCCTTGGCTAACTATTCTATGTCTTCAGTGTTGTGGATAGATTTCCTGCATTTTCTTGTGCTACTTGGGGTGACCATCATAAAAATAGTATTTAAACTCCATGTCCTGATTCTAATTGTTTTCTGCACAACCCCTGACAACAACAGTATGCAATTTAAAACATATGGGTTGTTTATTCTGGAATTTTTCATTCAATATTTTTGGACCACAGTTGACTGAAACCACAGAAAGTAAAACCATGGATTAAAGGACTACTGTTATCTGCAAATCATATATCTGATGCTATAGTATGAATGTTTGCCCCCTCCAAAACTGTTACAATCTGATTGTGGTTATAGCACTGTTAAGAGGTGAGACCATGGTGATGTGGCCTTGAATGGTCTGTGTCTTCATGAGTGGATTAATATCACTATCACTTCCCTTGTTTCTCTGCCCTTCTGCTTTTTGCATCCCTCCTCTCTAAAGGATGCACCAAGCAAGTTCTCTCCAAATGCTGACATTCTGATCTTCAATCTCAGCCTCCTAAACTGAACTGTGAGAAAAGAAATCTTCACTCTCTATAAATTACCAAATATCAAGTATTCTGTTATTACCACACAAATAGGCTAAAATACCAAACAAATGACAATTAGAATATATAAATAATTCTAAAAATTCAACAGTAAAAAAATCTAATCAATAGGTTTAAAAAAAAGATGGGGCCAGAGAAATAGCTCAGTGCCATCAGCACCTGCCTGGCAAGCACAAAGTCATGAGTTTGATACCCAGTACCAAAAAAAAAATTTCAAAGAATAAGTTATACAGAGGTAAATGGGCATTTGAAAAGATAATTAACATCACTACCCATTAGAGAAGCATAAATTAAAATCACAAGGAAACATTAGTGCAAATTTATCCACCTTTTTTTTTTAAAAAGCAAGCTGTTGCTGACAGATGCAGAATACTTATACATTATTGATGGGAATATAAAATGATATCACCACTGAAGAAAACAGTTTGGCAGTTTCTTATAAAAGCTTATACACAACAACCATACAACTCAACAATTACACTCTTCGGTAGCTATTTCAGGAATCAAAAAATTATGTCAAAACCTAAACCTATACATACAGATGTTCATAGCAACTTTATTCATAATTCAAACCTGAAAACAACCAGATACTGTTCCCTAAGTGAATGCTTAAACTGTGGTACATACCCACAAAGGAATACTACTTGACAATAAAATCTACTGATACTTGCAGCAACAGTGGTAAATTTCCAAGCAATTATGAACCAAAAAAAGCCCAATCACAAAAGATTACACATATATATGATTCCATTTATATACCATTCTTGAAATAGCAAAATTACAGGAATGGAGAACAGAATAATGGCTTCCAGTGATTGGGAGGCAGAGGAGACAGGTAGGTATAGCTTTAAAAGGGCAATACAAAAGATCTTCATGATAAAGGAACTGTTCTGAATCTTGATTGCATCAATGTCAATATCCTAGCTGTAATATAGTACTAGGGTTTTGTTAAGATATCGCCATGTCCAGAAATTTGGTTAAAAACTATACTGGCACCAACAACTTTCTTACTGTATAATGTTTTTCATAACCTGTTTTGTTCATGTTAGGGGATCTCAGCTTTTGGGAACTATACGATATTTTTGTAAAGACATCTTTACCAATATTTTAGTAAAGATATTAAATTCAATGTAATTATTAACATTTTAATTTAAAAAAGGTTCTTTCAAAGATATTTTATTTCCCTTGACACATGTGAGTGAGTGTGTGTGTGTGTGTGTGTGTGCGTACATGCATGTGCATGTGCATATACACCTGGTCATTTTGTTTTTTTCAAAGAGGAGTCATCTGATATAATAAAAACCCAAAACTGACAACACATGTTCTACGATGAAAAGTGGGATTGTTACTAACATTTCTCCTTTATATGTTTATTACTTACATTCTATAATATATATAAAAATTTATATACATGGAAAATTAGCATTCATCATTATCTAGGTATCAGTCTACAGTTAATTATAACTTTATTTTATAGCCTCCTGGATATTCATAAACTCTTACTGTATGTTAGAGCAAACAGAAAATGCCAGAAAAGTTCTATATAAACAACAAAAAGTTACACAAAATTAGAAAAATCTTAAACAACTATAATGTCAAAATTTTTTCTTAGAATTTTAGAGCCAAGGGAAAATTAACCTAAAATTATAGAATATATGGAGAAAAATTAGACAAGTCAAGAAAACTCACAGCACAAAATATAGTATTAAAAAGAAAAACTAAGTTTAAAATCAAGCTCTTTCAATATACACCTAAAAACATATTTCACTGGAGTAAGTTTAGGATACTTACTATAACCAGTATTATTTAACACTGTTACTGAAACAAAATGATGCATGAACAAATATTACAAAGAAAATACTAGAAAAAGAAAAAGTTATTATTAGGAGCTTTCTAGAAAAATCTAAGAAAACTGACCTCCATAACTCTTAGATCAGTCTGAGTATATGAAGTTGAAAAGCAGAGGGGGCTGGGCATGGAAGTGCACACCTGTAATCCCAGAACATGGGAGGCTTTGGTAAAATCACTGTGTTTGAGGCCAGCTTGTGTTACACAGTGAGTTCAAGGTCAGCCTGAACCTGTGATAGTTTGAGACTCTAAAAATTTTTTTAAATATGACAGAAAAAAAGCAGAGGGAAAAATGGTAAACTGAAGGGTGCATTTGTGGAATACTCTTAATTCTTTTGTGCTTTTCTGTATGACTAATAACATTAAATAACGTGCTTTTATAAAACTATAAATTTATGTAACAGTAAGATCCCTCTACCAGTGAGTTCAGACTAAATTTCATTGTAATTCCAAACCTTAGTGAATTACATCAAAAAATTATTTCTCATTCATGTGATGTATTAATTACTGGCTGGTTTCAGTATCATCTTAAGGATTCTAGGTGGTAGAGCAATTTCTACGTGGAACATGGTAGCCTTGAGACCAAAGACAAAAACAGGCTTAGAGGACACCTTGTGGTTGATCTTAAAGCTTCTTCTCAAATGCCACTTTTGCTCATATTCCACTGAGTAAACATATCATTTGACCAAATCTGAAATTAGTGAAGTGGAAATATATAAATCTCCATTTGAAAAGGACTCCACATCAAAACAATGTAAAAGAACACAATCTCCAACCCAGATTGGTGTATCCTGAAAAATTATCTTTCAAAAATCAATGAAGAAATAAGATACTTTCATGACAATACTTAAAAGAAATTCATGACCACCAAACCATCATCCCAAAATGTTCTGAAGGATAGTCCAAAATAAAGACAATAAAAATAACTCCAAGAATACCAATAGAATAAATCCACCAAGCAAGGCAAGCAATTAAATAGAAGGGAAAGAAAGAGAATCAACAACAGGAAAATATAATGATGAAAATATGTCAATACCTATCAGTTACAACTATCAACGATAATGGTTTCAGTTCACTAATCAAAAGAAACAGATTGGTAGAATGGATCAAGAAATAAGATCCAACAATATACTGCATATAATAAACATATTTAGCTCAAGAAATAAATTCATATACTGAAAGTTCAATGATGGAAAACAATATTCTTTGCAACAAGAACCCAAAAAATAGTAATGATAGCTAGTCTATCTGCAGACAAAGTGGATTCCAAGCCAAGATGGATCAGAAGAGACAAACAGGGTCACTACATACTTGTTAAGGTAACAATCCAAGAAGAAGAAGAAATACCATAAACATGTATGCAACAAATGCTGGTGTACCCAACTAGATAAAACAAACACAAAGGGATATGAAAAATCAGGTAAGCACCAACACAATTATAATAGTGGACTTCAATACCCCACTGTCACAAACAGACAGATCAACTAGACTAATGGTGGCAAACCTACAGCACATATGTCATGGTGGGCTGTTTGTATCACTGAACACTCTAAAAGGTTTGCCATGACTGCAACTGAAAATAGTCAACAAAGAAACATCAGAGATAAAGCAAATCTTTGAACTAACGAACTTAATATATATCTAAAGAGTGTTCCCCCCAATAACGGAATACACATTCTCAGTAGCACGCAAGACTTTCTACAAAATAGACCACATACTAGCTCATAGAACATGCTCAAGTAAATGCAAAGGAACTGAAATTATCCTATGCATATTATCAGATCATAGTTCAATGAAATTGGAAATCTATGGCAAAAAGAAACTTCAAAAACTACATAAACACATGGAAATTAAATAATACCCTTCAAAACAACCAATGAGTCACAGATGAAATTAAAGCAGAATTATAGACTGTTTCTACAATTAAATGACGCAATAAAACATACCAGAACTTATGGGATATAATGAAAGCAGCCCTGTGGGGGAAATTTTGTATTAGTGAATTCCTACCTCAGATTAAAACGGAGTACATTCAATAAATAAATAAATAAACACCCATACTACATACATACATACATAAAATCTTAGAAACAGCCCATATGCCCATCAACAGATGAACAGATAAAGACAATGTTTTATACACAATGGAATATTACTCCACCACAAAGCATAAGTTTAAGAGATTTTTAGGTAAATAGATGCACTTTTAAGACCATAGTTTTAAGTGAAATAAACTGGACATGCAAATTTAAATATTGCACTATTTATTTGTGTGAGAAACTCAAAAAGCAAATGAGGAAAAAAATGGAGGGCAGATTTTGGGAAGAAGAAAAACATGTTCAAATGGGAATGGAACAGGGAGAAGAGGAAGGGAAAAGGGGTTAAAAAACAGAATAGAAGGAAAAAACTATAAACAAAGCTTTCTAAATGGGGAGGGGAAGAAGGGTTGAAGGGAAGGGCGGTAAATGGGAAAAAAAGAAGATCAATATATATTATGTACAGGCACAAATTCCCTAGGACAAATGTGATTATTTTGCATGGTAAATGTATTAATAAAAAATCGTGAACTTTTAAAAAATGAAAGGAACCCAACAGTACAGTATATATTTTGAATAATACAATCTACATCAGGCCTGAAATTTTAATATATCTATATGTATATTTGGTTCATGTGTATGAGTACATTTGTATTTATGTAAATAGGTGTGTGTATACATATGTATTCATAGATAAATGATCAGAAACAAACATAATAATATTATGTGAACAATGACCTTCAACTATTTCTGATATATGAATTAAATAGACATTAACTCTAAAAAAGACATTAAAGAGCTCAACAGGACCCAACTCAAAAGAGTTGTAGAGCAATAGCTAAATTCAAATACAGGAGAAGATTAAAGCTGAAAAAACAGACAGTACCACAGATACTCTTTCTAGAAACACTTAAGAACAAAACAGAGATTGCTGCTTAAGGAGCAAGTAAATGTTTTAAGACTTTTTAAGATGATGGAAGTCTTATTCATGTTTATTAGAGAATAACCTAAAGAATAAAAATTGAAGACTGCTGAATATTTAATTGAGAACATCAAAAAGTGAGGGCTGGAGATGCAGTTCAGTAGTTAGGACCTAGCTTGCGTGAGTCCCTGGGTTCAATTCCCAGGAAGGAGGGTGGGTACCATATAAGAGAACATCAAAAGACCCAGAGTACTGATATACTGAAACAATAGGATAAAAACAAATATAAAAATTATTATTACAGTAATCTATTTGGTGATTTCTTTAATATTATTGAAAATACAAAAATTGCAAAGCCTTGTGTTTAGATTCAGAAATCAAAGCCTTTGAAGAGCCTATAATACAATATAATCAAAAGCTCAGACTAAAATAACTGTATCAATATAAAACAATACTATGCAAATACTTATATACAGTAAAATCACATTTGTAAGATGAAAGCTATACAAGATTTTCCACCAATGGAAAAAGATGAAAAAAAAGTTTAAAAATTCACAGAGTTTTGACATTGAAAGTATACATTCTAAACTGCTGTGGGCTGATTAAGTGGTGAGGTTTCAAAGTCATAAAAAATAAAACACACATTTGAATTCTAGACATTCTCCTTTCTTACTATGCGATTCTGAATAAATAACCTCTATAAAATCAATATAATTAGTATTGCATGCAACATTGTTGAAAGGATAAAATTTGATATAAGTACGGTACTCAGCACAGTGCCTGCCATAAAAAAGGGGGAAAATAGTATTTGTTAAAATGAGAGTCAATCCACTTTGTAAAATGAAAAATAATACACATATATGTCATTTTCTGAAACAATAACTTTAAAACTACATTAAATATGTTAACATTAATATATGCAATATTTCTCAATTATGGAATATTTAAAAGTATTGTTAATCTTAAAAGTGCATGTACAATCCTAAGTGTTTGAGACATTTAATTGCAAGAATGTGCTAAATACATTTTTTTCTGGATAAAAGCTAACTGGGAAAAGATGCACTTTTTTATTTCTAGTTAACCAAATTTATCAAGTTATTTCTAAAATAATATGCTTATAAAAATGTAGTTATATGTAAACCCTATAATCATTTTACCTATTGACATAAAACCTACTTTTTCTTCTCTTTCTATTTCAAGTTGCTTCTTAATAGACAAAAGTTCATCTTTGAGATTAGATAGTTCAATCTCCTAAAGGAAAAAAAACGAAGTTTGAAAGTATTCCCATATATTTTTCATGACTATGAAAATGTGAACCAGTGTTTCAAGTAAAGTCAGACATATAAAGACACTCACTAATAAAATATCCCTTAACACATCAGCAGAAACAAAGATTGTAAGTAGACTTCACTTAAACAAGGATTACAGTTTTCTCCAAAGAAAGATTTAACACTAAGTATATTTGTCCTCATCTTCTCCTAATCTCACTCTCAATCAGAGCTTGAAATTTTCTTTTTAATTGAAGCTTATATTTCACTTTAGAGAGTTTATTATTCTATTACAAAAAATAAATTAGAAAAACACCTACCAAGATCTGTAAGAATACTTTCAGATAAGACCATGCTTCCATAGTTCAAAAATTACCATTTTACACAATATTATTTTATCACAAGCATGGTAACATTATAAAAACTGTTAATATTTGTTCTGTATCTCACCAAAGATGCTCTCACAGATGACTGCTCTTGTTCTTTGCTCTTATAAAGTCCTAATTCTGAGTCTCTCTCTTCAACAATCTTATCATATTGGTGCTGTGTTAAACAAAGATATTAAAACTGAATAATTATATCTTTAAATATTGGTATTCAAATACATGTAATACTTGAAGAAAAGGATGTTTATTACAGTACAGATATATAGCTTTTTCAAGTATATTTTTTTACGCATTCAAATAACCTAAAATTTATTCAACAGCAAGTAAAACTTACACAGTCTTGGAAACAATCTAACCTAAGAGTAAGAAGTAACTCCTTTTTTTGTAAACACTGAATTTCACCATTTAAAAAGTACATCAGAAACAGTGGGACTTCTTACAAAAGTGGCCAACTCCAAATCTGGGTCAGAAAACACAAAAGGAGCCTTGAAAATTCTCCCATGACAAAAAGTAAGCTACTAGAAACTATTAGAATCAAATCAAAAGGAATTATTAGCCAACTTTAAAAGGTTTCTACTGGTCAAAGGTTAGACAATTTAAGTATTAACATGGATAAAAGTTTCACTAGATTGAAATGTAATAAATTTGTTTAAATCTATGAGTTCATAATGTTACTTATTTTTTAAATTTTCATTGGTTACATAATAATGTTAGATTCCAGCAACCTATTCATTTTTAAAAATGAATAGGTAGATATAGCCTACTTTCTCTCCAAATCATAAGGAGACTAAGGCATACTTTCCTAATAGAATAATTATTCTAACAATAAAAATAGACAACAAAAACACCACAAACAGTAAGCCTTTCAATCTATTTATTCTTTTATTAAAAATTCTTTAGCCTATGGGCCAGGGATGTCACTCAGCAGCACAGGCACCTACCTGGCAAGCACAATGTTTAGTCTAGTAAGCATTAGATACATGTAGAAGATACAAATATTACTGTAGGATATGCTGAATATGTATTTAAATAAAAGATAAAAAGTGCTATAGAACTACTAGAAGAACAGTCTAGTAGAGTTTAGGATATAACACCCAAGCCCAGTTTTGTATGGTTATGAGCTGAGCTTAGAGAAATAGAGGATCAAGAGTATTCCAGCTCTAATTAGTCACTGTTGTATAGACAATAATTTTTTTCTGACAAATAAGATTATAAGGAATTCAATAATTTTTGCACAGAAATGACTTCAATTAATTTTTGCTAATCCCCTTACTTTCCCTCAATGCTCTCTTGTAGTGTGAACTGCAAACATGTCCTAATAAAAAAATAAAAGAAAATTAATAATTTTATTATATGAAAAAGTTACCTTATGCTTCTCCATAAGTGCTACCATTTCAGCTATTTTATGTTGACATCGTACATCAATTTCTTTCTGTAATTTTACTGCTTCATCAGCTCTTACTGTTGCCTTTTCAACCTATCAAATAGTATTTCTTAATATTAATGCATAAAAAATTTAACTTACATGTATAAAGCAAAGCATACATTTTACATAAAAATGGGAAACTTAAACACCAGTAAATTATAAAATCAGGCAGAAAATGCGTCACCATTATGGCTTGTATCTAGATGTACCCCCAAAGTCTCACACACTCCTAGGTAGGGATTTTCAGTGGTGGCTGGATCAAGGGTTTGTGAACTAAATTAGTCCACTGATTGATTTAGCATAGCATGTGAAAGACTACCCTGGGTGTGGTGCATTACCCAAAGGGCTTATAGCCTAGATGGGATATAAGAGAAAGAGAAACTTGCTGCTGTTGCTGTCTGCTGCTCTCGGCCTTCTGCCTGCCAAGCCAGGGACTGTTTCTGCCCCTCTGCCATGTCACTTTGCCTTGGAGCCAGTCAACTATTGACTGAAACCTCTACAAACTGTGAGCTAAAATAAACTTTTTCTCTTTTTAATTTGTGGATGTCAAGAATTTTGTCCCAGTGAGAAAAATAACTGTAACAATCACAGCTTTGGCTTATTTCCCAGTGTTTATATTTATAATAACAGGGATACTTTTTTGCTTCTATAGAAATTGATAACTGATCCTAATATACACTTACTAAATTTTTCTAAAAATCATAATTTAAGAATCATTACTTTTTTTAAAATGCTAATGAATATAGAATGAGTACAAGTTCTAAACATATTTAGTTTTTCTCACCTGTCCCAAAAGATTTTCTTCTGATAACTTTCTATCTTCAATTTCCTTTTGATAGTTGTGAGACATTTCTTCAAACTTTTTTGTGGCACTTTCTAGTTCTAATTCTAATTTGTTGACCTTAAAGTAAAGAACATAGCATGAATATCAGCGAGTAAGGTGGATTAAAGCAAAATATTCCATATTCATTTTGCGGTTCTGTTAATGTTGCAATATTATTTATTCATGAAAATTGTGGTTGGATCATTTTCCTTACATTTTTGACAAATTTTTCCATAAAATACATAGTTTTTTTTAAACTTTATTTACAAAGAAAAAAAAAAACCAAACAAACAAAACAGAAAAAAAGGGTAGCAACAATACAGAATTCCAAAGGAAAAAAAAGAAAAGACGAACAACAACAAACCACCACTAAGAAATCACTAGTTGATAAATTACATACTGTCATCTTAGAAATAGTTGTTCAAGTTACAAAATTAAAGCATACAAAGTAGACATTCAAACAGTGAGACTATCAACAATTCTTCTCAACAATCTAACAAAAACAGTAGTATGGTCATCTATCTTCCACACTTAAACATACAAGCAGTTATATCCTTTAGAGTACATTATTTACAGTAGCAATTATGCATTTTGGGTTTTATTACTCCTACAGTTCTTATTACTTTTTTTATTTTAAAGAGAATAAAACAAAAGAGGGCAGAACAAAGCAGATCAGAACAACATAAGCAACACAAGACTTTACAACAAGACAACCGGACATTAACAGTAGCTGTCAAAATCTCTTTCTCTGCTATAGTTGAGCATAGTTTCAGATACAATCATATCAAACATAACACAATAGTATTAAACCGTTCAAGAGAATGAAAGAATTACAGGACATTCTGAACCAAATAACTATGATCAATGGCTACTATCGTATCTCATTTTGAATAAAAAGATTTGTTTATACTATCACATATATTAAAATCCCAATAAGACACAACATGATAGAACCGATGGTAATAGACTAGAAGCATGGTAGGACTTCTAAGGAAGACGATATTAAATCAGCAATGGCTGCCATAATGTTTTGTTTTCTTCAAAACAGCGGTTCATACCATCAGGCATAATAAAGTCAAATAAAAGATATTAAAACCATTCCAACTGATGAATGAAAACATTGAAAGACTTCAAAGCAATGAAATGGGGAATCATGATTGCTATAAAATCTCATATACTCTACCAACTCTCATACTAGGGAGACTATACAGTATTTGGTTTATCTCGATTATGAGTATGGTCTCAAGGCATGTCCATTTTTTTATAAATATCTCAATGTGATCATTCTTTATAGCAGAGTAGTAGTCCATTGTATAAAAATATCACAACTTTTTAATCCATTCCTTAGTTGATGGGCACTTAGGTTGT
>PVJX010047308.1:0-11948 GCA_004027295.1 Dolichotis patagonum
AGACATTGACTTCTAATGAGAGAAAAGCAGCATTACAAGCTGATATTGCATTTGAAGATAAGATAGCCTTTGCTCCAGATAGTTCACTTGATTCTTTAGTAAAAACTGCTTCCTTAGTATTCTATAATCAGGACTTGGAGAAAACCAAAGGGAGAAAACAAAAAATACCAAAAAATGACTGCCATTATTTTGAAAAAACACAGACAGACGTTCAGTCTGATTCTTGGGGCTCCAAGAAGAACTCGATGAAGGTGACACCTACCTGCTATCACTGCCACAAGCCAGGCCACTTTAAGAGAGACTGCCTTAGGAGGCTCCCCAAGCCATGCCCTATATGCAAATATGACCACTGGTTGTCGGACTGCCCTCTGAGGCCAAGGCTCCAGGGCTCAGACCCATCCTATCAGTTGGTCCAGCAGTACTAACGGACCTCAGGGCACTTACCTCCTCTCTCTTGCCAGACTGTCATCTATGCCTGTCATCTCCACAGAGGAGCCCTGAGTAATCATGACAAAAAGTTAAAAAAAAACCCAGCTGATTGCTGGACATTGGCACATATCTCTTTGTCCTTCTCAACTCTGATCTTCCTTCCAGGCACTGTACCTCAATAAAGTCACCAAAATATAGGTTTCTTAGACTGCAACTGCGATAATTTTCTATTCACTCATTCCTTCTAGTTATGCCTAAAAGCCTGACTCCAATTCTGGGGAGATTTTACCATGTCTAAATGCTGGAGATATATTATATTAGTTGCCAACTAATCAAAATGATGCTGAGACTGATTTTTTTTACAAATACATTACATATGTTTGTTCATATATAAATACTTAAGAGAGTTTTTCATTTGCCAAAATAATGTATTAATCTGATTTTCATAAATTAATCAAATTTAGGGATAATTATAACTAAAGTTAGAGGGCTTTATGACAAAATATCAGACTCCATTCTTTAGAAATGTAAATATAAATGAGTTACAATTGCTATGTAAAACCCAATAACAAATGTGTTAGATTCTTTTTATTGGGACCTGCCAGATCTTGTCCAAAAAAAGTTACATGACATATATTGAGGCCTTAATTAACTATACTCAGCGAGCCTTAGATCACACTGCAGCTGATCTCTCTCTCATAACTAAAAGATAAATAAATAAATAAATAATAATAAAATTAATAAGCCAGATCATCCTCCAAAATCAGATGACATTAGACATCCTAACAGCACAGGAGGTACTTGTGCGCATGTAAAAACTGAATGTTGTGCATACATTCCTGATTCTTCTGCTAATATCTCAATAGCTGTTCAAGATATTAGACAACAAATTAATAACATGTCTGACTCTACAATTCCCTGGACCTTATCTTTTTCCTCCTTATAGGAAACCATTACTAGCTCTTTTTGGTGGAAATCTTTGTTAACTATACTCATAATTATCTTGTTGATTCTATTATTTGGCCCATGCATACTTGTTTCTTTGTCCTTTTCTCCTCCAGATTTAAAATTGTACACCTACACAAGATTAAAATGCCTGGTGTCTATTGAGAGCCTCTAGACAGAACTTCTGCAAAACTATCTCGGACTGCTGTTCAACCACTATGACCTCCTTCAGTCTGAAGAAGACAGATTGGTCATTGCCCATTTCCCATCATGGCAGTTCAGGTTACTTCTTCAGAGTGGGGAATGCTACAGGCAGCTGAGTTAGTTAAAAATATTACAGGCAGTCAGACAGGCTGGGCCATCAAAGGAGCCAGAGCAGAAGTTCAGATACCTGGCAGCCTTGCAAGACACAATCACCTCCTGCTGTGGGCCAGATCTCAAGACAAAAAGCAAAGCAAATACAACCACATCCCAAACATGGACAATCCAAATAGTTCTCTACCACCCTGAGGAAGTCAAGAGTCAGAATCCCACCCCCCTACAGGAAGAGTCACTGCTGTTAAGCATGTCTGCTTACTACATGACTCGCTCCCCTATTTGCTCCTAATTTAATCAACTTTACCTGAGCAATTAATCTTATTGGTTTACAACAGTTCTGTCCCACCTTATGGCCACCTTGTGAGTTCCCAGTTTTCCAAACACTGTACCCATCCAACCTCATGATTTTACTATATAAAAGTCCCTAGAAAAGACAGAGTCTTTGGCAACCTGCTCGGGACCCCTTCTGTCTCTCTCAGACAGAAGCTTTCCTTGTCTTAATAAATATATTCTGTTCTTAACCTCCATTGTTCCTAAAAATCATTCTTTGATTTCAGAGAACACAAACTCATACTGGACATATAATAGGCCTGGAGTTACATTCTCCTATATCAATAGCATCATATTTTCAATTCAGTTTCAACATTGACCTCTGGAAGAGAATACGGAGACATATACAGAACACAGCAGGAGATAGACAGAAACTCATATCCGTATATCCAAATATCAAATAAACCAAGTAAATTGAATAGCCAAAATTCTCTGTTTTTAAAGAATAAGGTTCCATTGGGAATGGAAGTGAAACAAATTTCTGAAGGTCAAATATATTCAACTTCCTTCTCAGTGAAGAAAAACAAATACCCTAACCTATGTCTTAAAAATTAAAAGATAGAAGGGAAAGGAAAGAGGAAATGAAAGAAGGATGGAAGGAAGAGAAAAGCTGAGTTATAATTACTTTTTTTGTCTGCCTTCTAATAATCAAAGTTAGAAGAGTTTCTGTTCAAAACAAGATTGGTTTTACTCCTGATACTGCTCAGGATTTCTTACCTTTTTACTGTCTTCATCTCTTTTCAGGGTACTAGCTCTGCAATTGGTTGCTCTGCTCAGTCAGTGACCCAGATGAGGCTGGTGGGTGACAAGGAGCATGCCCCTCCTCCAGCTGCTCAGGGAATTCCCTGTTCTCGGCTTCACAGGGTCACACTCACTCAAACCAACAGACTTTGTATGCAGGGCCTTTATTTTTTTTAAATTCTTAACCTTCTCTGTCCTGACCTTCCACACACAATGATCTTCATTCATTACCTAGCCTTTCCTAAATCCATTCTAAGAAAGTGACAATACAGGTTCAGGGAAAAAGACTGGATCAAGAAAAGGTGACCCTCAGGCCAGTAGGGCAGCAGTTCAGTCCTCAAAGCCAGTTCCACGTTCTGAGAACTAAGGAAAAATGCAAGGACTCCCTACTAGCAGATTTGTCTCCCTGGGGTAATTTGGCTACAGTTGGAGGGTGGTAATGGCCACAAGATAGATAGATGAGCAGAACTTTTGTGGAGTGCAGGAAGGCCTTTTGCATCTGTGTTACCCACATATCTCATGTCAATTGATTTGGCTTTGTCCCTGGAAAAGCTTTGAGTGTAGCAGACAGCAGGAAGCTTTTGGTGTTTTCTTTGTTCAAGGTTAACATTTTTAAAATCTTATATCCTCCCACTCACCCAATTCTAACGCAAAGCTTGGACATATAAAGCATTCCTGAGCAAAATAAAATGAAATAAATCAAGTCTCTATTGTCTGCTCCCAAGCTTGTCTTATTGGCATTTTAAAGCAATACTCAACTTTGCTATAGAAGAAATTTCCCATCATTCTGCTCCAGGGTACAGCACAAAGTTCAGACAAGGGGAAGAGGAAAGAAGCCTGCCTGGAGTCCCCTCTAGATGAATCTGTCAAGGTTCACTCACCAGTATCAATTCCTTCTGCTTTAAGGTTTTTTGTTTGGTTTTGGTTTTGTTTGTTGTTGTTCTTTTGGCTTCCTGTCACGTTTGCAAAAGGAGACCAAAAAAAAAGAAAAAATCAATCGCACGGAGGAGGTACTATCCTTTAACTGTGCAAAGGTCAGGAAAACAAAAATGTGGTAAAGACATATTTGAACAATGAATTTTGATTTTGCTTCCGCAGTGGACCCCTTGGAAGCCCCCAGGAGTGAGCTGAGTCAGACGCCTCCTAGTGCCCGGGACACAAGGACTCAGGAGGCTGAGGGTGGAACTGCACCCGGAGGCCCCAGCCCTATGCACTGCTGCGGCTGTTTTGCTCTTACTGTCTCTTGTGCCTTTGGAAGGAATCTGAAAGATGGTTAACTGCAAGTGAAGACCCACCGCTAGACCTAGCGCCACAGTAATATTCCAACAACATCTCTGCAGTTTGCATCTGACATGATGAAAATTAATGGACGTGAGAATGACGGATACAATACTCAGGGAAATGTTTATTATTCTAATGAGTACACTTAAAAAATATGTTTACATCTGATCCCTTCCCCTGAGAGAGAAGAGGAAGAATGTGCTGCAATCATTCTGAGGGCTGACTATTACATTCTCTCCTATTTTCCCTGTTTGTCTGTCATATTTTACTAAATAGCTTGTAAATGTATTATTACTTTCTCAGTCAGCAGAAATCTACTTTGTTTTAATGAAACAAGACCTATCACTGTTTGTTCTTTGAATGTTACCTACATTAAATGAATGGACTTTTCATTTCCAATCAGTTATGTCCGTTATGATAGGTGGCAGGGAATTTGGTTATGTGCCCCAGTGATTAAGTTGCCAAAGGATTCAATCTAAAGAGCAATCAATCTCCCATCACTTCTGGTTGAAAATGATTCCTAGGCAAAAGTTCAATGAGGTTAAATGTTGAAAAGAGCTTTAGAATATAAAAAGTTTATGCAAATACTTGACAAGAGATGTCCCATTTCATTAGTGTTACAAAGCAGTGCATTTCCAATGTATTTTTAACTAAACTTCCTCCCACCACCCCAGCTACTTCAACCAAGTCCACCCACCCTGGCTGGGTGCTGGGGGCTGCAGTAAGGACAGAAGCTCATAGTAGGGTGCACATACGTACACTTATGTGGCCACTGGAGACTCAAGATATATTTGAGCATTTTCCTTCTGTGAGTTATATTTTCATAGGGAAAAAATGACAATCACTTTTAGTGCTTTGAGGTTAAGTTATTTTCCTATTAAACAGGAAGGTGCTTTTTGAAATCAGAGATAAGACTGTTAGGTTAACATCTACTATGCACAGATTAACCCTTAGGGAAAAAAGATGGCAAGATGAGGGTTTTTTTTTAACTCTTGCTGCTAAATCAGGGAGCTAACAGAGCTCTTGGGGGGGGTGAAAGACAGGAAATAGTAGAGGAGAAGACATAAATTCTTTAAATTGGTATCTCTTGATACATTTTCCTAAACCTGGGGGACATAGTTGTTATTTACATTGATAGCATAGCTGTCAAATTCAGAGGTTTTACGTCAATATTGTGTTCAAATTCAAGCTCTAATTCAAATTCAAATTCAAGCATGTAACTACTCATTATGTAGTTACATGGAATTATAAATTCATTCTCATTTTTTCTCATCTATAAATGGAATTAATAATGATATTTAAAATGTAAAGATGTTAATCAGATACAAATTTGAAATTTTTAATACAGCATATAATTAATTAGAAATGGTTAGTGGTTGTTTGTGTTATAAAATAAGCTACACGATATTCTCTCTCACTTCATCTATTTATTTAAACGTGTATTTTAAGTAAGAGTTTTTTCTGGCTATTAAAATTTCTTCCTATGTCTATTTAAATACTTTTTAAATCTTTCATTTCCCTGCTCCTCTTTGTTTTTCTTCACATCATGCTACCTTTCACAATCTCGACTGCTTAATTTTTGACTCTCCTCACTGAAGCCTCTATTAGGACAGGAAGTATTTTGTTCATTGTAGACACTGCTGCATATGACCTGGAACATCGTAAGTGCTCAGGAATTCAGTGCGTGTTGGTTGAAGAATGAATGAATGAATGAAGTAGCCTCTATCACTCTAAACTGAGCATATTCTTTGTTTTTGCAGTCACATTTTTCTTTAGAGTTTTTTTTTATTCTGACAATTCTAAAGGTCTTTAATTTCCATGTGACAGAGAAAGTAAAAAATTACAGTGAACTGAACTGGCAGCTTTTCCTTTTGGATTTGTTATAAACCTGACATATTTTCTACTTGGTCTGGAGGCAGAACTTGCCTTGTTCATGCCTTAGTAAAGGAATGGTACAACCAAAAACCCGAGAGTAAGTTTAGGTTTCCAAATCATGAGACCCAAGAGAACTCAAAGCTATGAAAACTTAAGGCCAGCTTTTTAAAACAATTTATAACTAAAATAGACTCCCTGATAATGGAAAATTGAGAGTTATAGATAGAATAAAAATGAATAAGACAAAGAAGTACTTGAGAAAAAAAGCCCAGGACTCAGATGTTTTCTCATACTCCATATGAACACTGGGATTCACATAAACTCCAGTTAGATTTGGAAATCTAAGCGTAGAAAGGATCAATGTTTCATTTTCTGAGTAACGAACAAGGAAGTAAAAAGACTCTCAAGTAGAAATGGCTACACGGGGAACAGCACAGTGTCTCGGCTGCTTTCTCATCACTGAGACACAGTGACAAGTTAAGGTAAAATAAACCTTTCTTCCTTACTCACCTTGTGGAGGTTTTAGTCCCCAATGGGTTGACTACAAGGGAGAGCATGGCAGAGGAGAAACAGTCCATAGCAGGGCAGGTAGAAGGCAGTGTGATTTCCTGCTTTCGCTTTTTCCCCAAAGCTTATTGGTTGGTGCCGTCCACTCCCGGGGGGGAGTTTCCCATGTCCACACTAAACCAATTTAGTTATCACACAGCCTTAATTCAGATTCACACATCTCAATCTGGCCACCTCTGAAAAGGTCCACCTCAGTGTATGAGACTTTGGGGAAATACCTAGACAGAATGGTGTTACACAGAATTTAGATTTAATGCAATCTCACTCCATCACAATACAAACACGATCTTGACAAACCTTGTCTCCCCCAACCTTAGTGGCTGTTTTCAGGATACCATGGCTCTGCCTTAACATGACCAAATTTTATGGACCACTGTGGTTTTGACCACTGCTCACCCAGGACGGCTCTTAGAGGCTCCCTCTCTTCCATGTGCACATATAAACCCCAATCAAGTTTTATTTCTTTTTTCTTTTTTTTTTGGTACCGGGGATTGAACTCATGACCTTGCACTTGCCAGGCAGGGGCTTAAGCCACTGAGCTAAATACCCGGCCCACCAAGTTTTATTTCTATAAGACACTTTTGTTTTATGTAAATATTTCGCTAAAATCCGTGCAGTTTTAATTTTTTTACTTTTATCTAATAGTTTATTCTTCACAGGAAAAGTAGAGGACAGCCTTCACACAAAGTCAAGATTTTCCCTGAACGGTACTTACCAGCCTGTGGAATGCACTGTGCACAGTGTGCAGCAGTGTGTGAGGTTTCGCCTTCTGACATCCCAGAAGTAGTGTGCACCAGTGACCCCTCCGTGTGTATTTTGTATTCTATCTTCTGTTATTTTTTATACTTTGAGCCAGAGCCCTTTTGGAAATTAAAACTTCCACTTTCTCACCATTTAAACCTATCACAGAGGATTGTTTAGCATTCCATCCTCCTAACTCATCTTCAAAGCCTCACTGGATTTTTGGAAGGTAGAATTGGTTGCAGATTTTAAAATGTGGAAGCCATGCCAACAATTTTTTTGCTAAAGTAATCTGTTCCTTCGTCACCTTCTGGCTCATTGTTCTTCTTTTGTTACCTTTCAAATGGGCTCAGCAGTATGAAGACAACTGGTAATTTTAGTGATTTACTGTGATCGGATATGTCAGAGGCTGGCAACCTGTCTGTGTGCCTGCATCTCTAGCTAGGGCTTGTTTCTACTTGTTGGCTAATTGTGTTTACTGAGAAGATCCCTGTGGTGTGTGAGTAACCAGGGAGAGGACATGTGGGTCTCCACTCTGCTTCAAAATAAGCTGCTTCAGAAAATTTACAGTGCAACAGCCACTCCTTCCTGTAATCGGTGTGAGTATTCTGGTGCACTGCACCCCTGGCTTCCCCCACCCCAAAGGAGATAATTCATGGCCCTGCCTTCTCTAGTATTTCTTCCCAGGTCCTTGAGTCCCAGGGGCTCCCTCCTTGCAGCCCACGCTTCCCTTTCAAAACAACACTACCTCTATTCCCATGCTCATGTCTTCCTTTATCCCTCTTGGCAGTGTACTTCAATCTAAATAAACTCTTGTCTTTTCTCTGTTGTAAATTCTTTAGCCACCCACATCACTGCCCTGTGGCACTGTCTAGCAGAGTAAATCTTAATGACTTATGTTCTATATCTGAAAAGAAACATTAAAAATTCTCTGCTTTTAGAATAACTGCAACAGGAAAGCAGGCTCAGTACATCTCATCATAAGGATGCAAATCTGTGCTACTAATCCAAGCAGAAGTAAACTAAAGATTTCCAAAAATCAATGGCATTGTGAATTGAATAGGAACTTATCAAGAAGTAGGTCATTACAAGGAAAAATCAAAGGATTTCAATTAAACAGGAATAGTGACACGAAAGATTGACTTTCAAAAATATTGATGTACTTATTACTTAAGTGAGTCATAAGATTTAAATCAATATTCAAAGTGTATCAAATAAATGGAAAGCAAAGAGCAGAATAGGTGTGTGTCAGGCCAGAGAGAGATGCGGTGTTTTGTTATGGACCATAAGCATGAATAAATAGCAGTGATAAGCAAATTAGAATGTCTCCATCTCCACAGGGCATCAAAATAACTGATTAGAACTATTATTGAAAGCATAGATGTCTGGTAATTGTTTTAAATGTAGCTGAAAACATTAATTGACTTAGCTGTGAGGAGGTCAGGAGTCACATATAATCACACACGTTGTGACATTTTATTAGACAGATAATTTAGATGTAGTAGATTGGGCCTCTGTACATTCCTGGTGCTCTCTCAGCCTTTACACTATTGATATAATATGAAAAAGATTAACAGCTTTAAAAAAGTCTGCTTTCTATGAACATATGAGATCAATAGACCAAGATAAGTGAATGCTTTCATCTTTGATTTGAGCTTTAAGTTCACATTTCTGCTTTCAACATCTATAGAACTGTTTAGCTAAGTCCTTGGACAAAGAAAGACAATTTAAAACTGTGTAAAGGTTCAAAGCACCTGCTTTCCTTGGGCCAAACTCTCAGCAGACTTTCTAAGTACAGACATTTGTTTAGGCACTGGGAGTCATGCGGTTGTGCCTAAGGTTGCCTTTTTATTCCAGTATATGCCTAAGTCTCTCTTTACTGGTCTTTCTACCTATTGGTAACTTTATATTAACTTATATCCACTCCCTATAATGAAGATGGGAAGAAATAGTCACATATCATCAAGTTAAAAATAAAATGCCCAGAGGAAGAGAAAGTATCCTCTGAACCCTATGGTTTTTATAAAACCCTCATAGAATCTGTAATAGCCAGAGGTCTCCTTTAGATTTTTTCTCATTCTTCAAAAATATTATGTGCTTCCCATTTTGTACTTCTCTATTGTAAAATGAATGTAAATTGAAAAATAGTTAACAGAAGGGGTAAATCACAAAATCCCATGAATAATAAGGAATAATAGGCTGAAAAGTCAACTGGCACAGATTACATTCAACTCAAAAGTTTTAACAAATACTTACAGAGCAATTATTCTCAGCAAGCACTGTTGTAACTAGGAAACACCAATGAATAAAACACACAAAAATCCCTGCCCTTGTGGAGTTTCCCTTTAAGAGAGGGGAGTTAATAATAAAACATGAATGTAATGGCAAATTTAGGGACAATTACACTCCTGACACCAGTTCAAGCTTGAGAGTCCCTGAGATACCTTCAGATTCACTAATTCCCTAGGACTCACAGAACTTTCTAGAAGTCATGGGTCATGGTATGTTGTTAGTATTTATTAGCAGTCCTAGAAATAATTTTAGTTGGATTTTTGTCTACATTCTTTATACCTTTTGAAGATTAAACTACCAAATTTTTAGTGAATAATTTATTTTATATGATTTTTTTTGTTTCCTGTAAATCAAGCATTCCATTATGTCACGAGTGTTAAAAAAATGAACAAGACATGATTCTATTTCCTTTGAAAAACAATTTGAAGTTTTAGATATTCAAGGGCCAATTGTCATGCTGTCAATCGCTGTACAGTATGATAGGTACAAACTGGAACAGAAATAGGGTACTGAGTATAATTTCACCTTTTTTAAATAATGCTGATTGGTTATTATACATATGCACATTTTAAAACATTGACTCTGAGTGTATTCAGGAGGAATATTCTAAGTTTTCTGACATTGTTCTTATATTCAATTAAATTCAACTATATTGATTTATGGTGTGAATGTGAGCAAATGTTCTGATTTTCTCATTTAGAAAATAAAAATAAGGTAATAGTGCTTACTTGAGAGAAAGGTTGCAAAGATTTACTTTTTCAAATAGATATGTATAAAGCTGCTTGAGTTTGCCTAACAGACTAACTCAGATGATGTTTAATAATAAACTCATTATGATATCAAAATATTAAAATTTAGAAACTGCAGAGTAGAGGGAATTATGAAAAAAGTATTACGTTTTTATAGCACCAAAATCGGTTAAACTTCTACTCTATGAGAAAAATGATACACTCTGAGTGATTGGAAAGACTGAGCTCTTTGTGTCAGAAGTAAATGAAGTTATGGAGTCCTATTCCTAGCAACTTCATTCTCTACTAACACACGCCAGGGTTTGGATTCTGTTGAAAATAACATTTTGACTTTACTTTGATCAGAACACATTGCGCAAAATAATGTTGATACTTACTGGTAACACTCTGCATATTTAAGGGTTCAGATCTGTCTGGATTTATCATAGTTGACATCTTTTTTCAATTAAGGAACCTACATTTTATAGTATTACTGACCCTAGGGACTGAAAAAGTAGCCCCATTTCACTGGTGAACTGAAAGAAAAAACCAAAGCGGCACATAAGAAAAGGCAATTTTCTAGAGGTCAAAGAAAAAAAATGCCACGGTAATGTTATTCCAGTAAAAATGTATTTTTAAGCATCTGTCTCATGCATTTTAGTGCTTGTACTCTTTATATGAGCAGAGTATCTTTTAAAAATAGCTGTTCAACCATAGTGACTTCAAGGAATGCTTCTGATGTTGACTTTTAACCCTGTGCAATCTCAAAAACACTAGCTTTCCCAGACCTGAGTTCATGTGTGTGTGTGTGTGTGTGTGTGTGTGTGTGTGTGTGTGTGTGTATATATATATATATATATATTCTTAAAATATACAATGCTGTATATTTTAAACCAAATGTGTATATTGACTTTAAAAGACATTGTGTTTCTTACATAAAGCTAAAAAACAAAACAATGAATTCTACAAACATCAAGTTTTAAGAAAAGACGAAGCTTATATTGAAAATTTTCCAAATTCTTGTTTTTGTTACGATGTCACAGATGTACTGCTAATGAGTGCAAATCAGTCCAGCTTCCTGAAGCTTACCGTTCGGGTGACAGTCTCATGCACGGTCTTCTTTCCAAGGCTCTGCACTGTCAGGAGCTCTGGGGGCTCCTTGCGTGCCCCGTGGCTTGTCTATGCGAGTCTCTCATCATTATTGCCGATTCACGTGCAGAGAGAGGGGCCTAATCCTGCTGTCTCGTCATCTCCATGGCCCATCTCAGATGGTACTTGGTGAGTTTGAGACCATCTCTGGCCACATGAGACAGATTCTGCTCCAAGTGTGGGGAAAATTCTTGTACTACATCAAAAGATATCGACAGTAAATTTGCTCCTGGTTCCTACTCTGTTGATAGAGAATAAATATGAAAGAATTCGTCATTGTTCAAACTATCCCTGTTCTTCAGACAGATTCGTTCAACCTTAAAGGTCAAACACACAAGATCCAACCCTACTGATTGAAGGAGGCTGAGCATCAGAGATGCTCCAGAAAGGGTCAGAGAAAAGCAAACCCGGACTCTGAAGCAGGGGAGACGATCACACCCAGAAACAGAAGGTCACTCAGAAAGGTGATCCATCCGGAACAAACCATGTGTCTGCATCACCAAGAAGGCAGCCTGGCACTGCTGCTGGGCCACATCCACTCTGCCCTTCCGC
>PVJX010047309.1:0-11928 GCA_004027295.1 Dolichotis patagonum
GGATCAATGTTCTCAGGGTTGGGGGCTGGGAGTTGTTTCTTATTTCTCCCTTTCATCATGTTTTTGGTTCCTTCCATACAAGTGTACAGTGTAATTCCCAGACCCTTTTCTTGTTGGTTAAGGCTCCTCTAGAGGGCGCAGGCTAGGAGCTTTAGCCCTCTTCAATAGGTTATCAGAGATTAGAGTTCACCCACAGGCAATGTGTGCTAGCTCCTCCCTTCCGGGCCAGTCAACCTTTTCAGGCCTTCACTGCATCAGTGTGCACTGATCTCAGGGAAGTAATATTATAGCAACTCACTGGGTCCCTGCCAGGGGCCCGGCCTAGTCCAAGCAGATCCCACTAATCCGCTCGGCAAGGGGAGCAACCAGCTGAAGCCACTTCCTTATGGAGTTAGGGCTGTCCTGCCCAAATCCAACATGTCTTCCAGTTGGTTTCCCCTTTCCCGTGGGAGGGTCTTATTCCCATCACTCACCGAATGTTGATGCCAGTCCCCGAGAACTGCAGGGCTCCACAACCTCCGACTTCAGCGCGGCTGTGGTGGGAATTCACGGTGCCTCTGGGTGGGTCACATGCAAGGCTGGTCCAGGCAAGCTGCATGCAGGGCTGTTAAGCTCTGTGCTCCAGCGGCTCAAGCCAGTCGCTTCGGTGCGTATCGCTTGTTCAGGTCGGGCAGGAATTCAGGCGGCTTGAGGAGGGTGCCGTGCTCGCTGATCTTATCTTCACTAATGGTAGCCCCAGGACCTCATATTCGAGTGGTTTTTTGCACTTTAGTTTCTTCCTGGGTTGTGAGAGTCCATCTCTCTCTGGGTCTCTCCAGGGTGTTTTATTCTGGCATTTGAGCTGTCTCTCTCAGAGAGGGTCTCTCTCCTGCTACCTACCAGTCCGCCATCTTGTCTTCAATCCCTGCATCTTTCATTGTAAATGTTAATTGATTATATCTCTTAAACTAAGAAACACTTTTTTAAAAACTATTTTTAATTTTCAATTGACATGGTACTTGTACATATTTATAGGGCATAGTATGACATTTCAATATGTGTAATGATCAGATCAGGGTACTTGGCATATGCATTACTTCAGACATTTATCATTTCTTTGTATTGAGAACATTCAAAATCTCCCCTTGGGCCAGAGGTTTAGCTCAGTGACACAGGCGTCTGCCTGGCAAGTTCAAGGTAGTGAGTTTGATCCCTGGTACAAAAAAAAAAAAAATCCCCCTTACTAGCTAGTTTCAAATATTAAATCAATTATTGTCAACCATAGACATCTTGGTGGTTTATAGAACTTTACAATTCTTCCTATCCAGTTGCACTCCTGAGCCAGGCATGGTAGCACACACCTGCAGTCCCAGCAAGTGGGAGGCTGAGGCAGGAGGATCATTGTGAGTTTGAGGCAAGCCTGAACTACATAGCGAGACCCTGTCTCAAAAAGAGAGAGAGAGAGAGAGAGAGAGAGAGAGAGAGAAAAGAAAACTTTCACCCCTGTACATGCTAACCACCACTACCCTTCATTTTTTTTCCCCTGTATACAATCAAGACATGGTTTAAAATTTTTTTTGAGGTATTTTATATCATAAAATTCACCTATTTCAAGTGTAAAATTCAGTGACTTTTTCGTGACTTCACTGAATGGTGCAACAGTTACATACATCAGTTTGAGACCATTTTATTCCCCCTAATAAGATCCCTCGTGCCCATTTATAATTCAGCCATGTCCCACACGCAGGCCCAGATGATCACAGACAAGCTGCCTTCTGTTTCTCTGGATTTACCTTTTCCAGACATTCCATCGGAGTGGAACGAGATGGCATGCAATCTCTTGCTTACTGCGACGTGATGATTTCAAGGTTCATGCGTAATGTCGCACACATCAGTGAGTTCATTCTCGTTGCTGCAAGGACAGTATTCCTCATGTGTGTGTGTCGCGTCTGGCCCGTGCACTTGGTGTTGGATGAATACCGTTTCCAGATGTGGGTTGCTATCAATCGTGTAGGATGGGTCTGCTTAACAGGCTGGTGGCCACAATTGTGCCAGGATAACTCTAGGCTCGGAAAAAACTGTAATTACACAAAACCTCCAGAGTGTACATGAAGCTTTTTTTTTTTTTTTTTTTTTTGGTGCTGGTGATCGAACTCATGACCTTGCGTTTGCCAAGCAGGCATTTACACCACTGAGCTAAACCCCCAGCCCCATCCAGGAAAGCACCTGGCTCTGATATTAGCTTAAGTAAACCAGGTGCATTCCCGTTTAGATGAGATCACTTCTGCCCTTTGTCATATGCAGCCTCCCTTCCTTTCTCAAATTGCAAGGGTCCCCCTGGCACTCAGATTCCTGCGGTGTGGTCTCATAGCGAGGATTGGACCCCACATACTAGGACTGAATTGTTCTGGAATGTGAATAGTGTCACTGTGAACACAAGTCTTTCCGTGCATGTAAGTTTTCCTCGTTGAGCAGATACCCAGGAGTAACTTTCCTAGGTGGTCTGGTAGTTACATTTAATCCTTTGAAGCATTTCCAAGACACATTACAAATCGTCTCCACCACTTTTACATTCCCACTAGCAATACAGGACACTTCTAATTTCTCCACATACTCACACGCATTGGTAATTGTCTGTCTTACTTATTATAGCCATTCTGTGGGAATAAAACAGCATCTCACCGTGGTTTTAACTTGTATGTTCCTAGTGACTGACGAGGCTGAGTATCTTTTCACGCATGTATTACTCAGAGGTCATTTCAAAGGGTATGATTCTCTTAAAACCACTTTCCACGCTCTGGGGACTTGAGGTTTTAATGTCATGCATGCATGTGTGTGTGTGTGTGTATGTGCGTGTTATTGGGAATGGAACTGAGGGCCTTTGCATTGAGCTGCTTCCCAGGGCTTTTTCATTCTTTATTTTGAGGTAAGGGCTCACTAAGTTGCCCAGTGTAAGCTCAAGTTTGCAGTCCTCCTGTCTCAGCCTCCCACAGTGCTGGATTACAGGGATGTGCCACCAACTTGGCATAACCTTGTCTTATGGCTTAGGTAGACCACAGGCACAGTTGTAGAATCTCACCCTACACACATTATAACAAAAATATGCAAAGATATTCCCGCCCCGCATGTTATTTACCCAAGGATGCAATTGTTTGACCCCCTTGGGCAGCCATGCCGCTGGAATTCCGAGCTTCTCGGGTTTGAGAACCGTAATGGGCTGCATCACCATGTACGAAGCGGCACTTCCACAGGTACTTCCACAGGTGTGGGTGGCAGCCTCGGCTGAAAGAAAGCACTTCTAGTTCCACAGAAACTATGAATTTTCACAGTAAGGAGAATAAATACGATCATAGACAGCTTTGTGTTAGTTTGGGTTTCACCGTGGTTCCAAGTAAACTGATGTAACAAAAAGGAAAAGCAGAGGAAGAAGAAAGAGAAGGAGAAGGAGGAGGAGGAAATAATTTCATTTTCAGAACTTTGTGAATTTCAGAATTACAGATACCTACTCGAGGGTCTATTTCTAACTATGAGAGAGGTAAACTGGCTAACCATGTTTAAATTTTTTGACATTTAAACACATATTTATTCCTTTTTTTTTTCTTTCAAGACAGGGTCTCACTATGCAGTTCAGGCTGGTCTTGAGCTCACTTTGTAGCCCAGGCTGGTCTCGAACTTGCAACAATCCTCCCGCCTCAGCCTCCTGAGTGCTGGGATTACAGGTGTGCACCACCATGTTCAGCCTTTTATTTATTCATTTTTCGATTTGCAGTTTTCTTTGGATATTTTGGAGCCAAAACTTTCCCCCCCACCCCGGAATCTGAAACATTACTAGGCCAGAAAAACTCTCTTATGTTCTGTGCATCATACTTCGGATGCCTTGCAGGCACAAGAGCCGTGTGACTTTATGCAAAGGAGGGTAGTGGAGACTCACAAGGAGGACAGAGCGATAAATGGGGCAGAGCGGAGTGGGCAGAGCAGGGGCCAGGGCAAGCTGATGCCTAGGAGCAACACAGCAGTGGGCGCCCAGCACTGTGTGAACTTTGTGTTTCAAATGTTATTTTTTTTTTTTGTACCAAGGATCGAACTCACGACCTCACGCTTGCCAGGCAGGTGCTTGTGCCACTAAGCTGTATCCCCAACCCTTGAATGTTATCTCTTTCCAACATCATTAAAAACCTATGCTAATGTCATCCATTTTGTGGATAAGCTAAAATGCCTGCCAACATTTAAAAGATTGCTCAAAAAATTAAATAGCATATGATGGAAACAAGATTCGAATCCATGTCTTCTGATTCCAAGTTCCATCTTTTTTCCTCTCTGTATTAGCTTGATATGTTCAGGACAAAATATGTACAAAGGAGATTCATCCTGAATCTTCTGAAAAAGATTTTTGCCTTTTGCACTAAGTAGAATAAACTGTGGTTTAGAGAGGGCTATGCAAAAAAGGAATGTGACCAAGAGAATTTAACGCCAACAAACATAAGGGCAGAGGAAGAGGACAGGTAGCTAATTTAAGACTGTACATCTGCAAGTCTAAATGAGTTCCCTCAAAGGATAAGAGCCTACAGATGTAACCTCAGAACTATAGTTAGGAATGGTCCCAAAATCACAGAAGAGGTATTTGATAAACATATAAAACATTTTCTTGATTCCTAAAATTGGAGAAAAAGACAGATTTCAAAAACATTAGACTTGCTGGGCTTGGTGGTAATCCCAGCACTCGAGAGGCTGAGGCAGGAGAATCACTATGAGTTCGAGGCCAGCCTGGACTACATAGTGAGTTCAAGGCCAGCCTGAAATACCTAGTGAGACCCTGTCTCAAAAAAAAAAAAAAAAAAAAAAAAACCTGCTAAAGCTTGACTTCAGTCTTGATCAGCCTCTTAAACATAAACCTAAACAGATAATTTACAAACAGCGCAGCTCAGTGACTGCTTAGTTCACTGAGCCCAGTAAATGCACCTAAAGAAGCCCACTTGCTTTTTAAATGCTTTGTTTTGTTTTGTTTTGTTTTGTTATGTTTTTTGAGACAGGGTCTCACTAATGTAGTTCAGCCTGGCCTTGAACTCACTAGGTCGCTCAGGCTTGAATCCGCACCGATCCCCCTGCCTCAGCCTCCCAAGTGCAGGGGTGACAGTCTTGCGCCACCACACTCGGTTTCAACACAGTTTCTTAACAGATTCTGAGAAGAGGTTCTTAAACCGGGGAGTCCATGACCTGCGAAACTTGAAGTTTTGCACAAGACTTAGTGCTTCTGCGCGTTGCGTCTCGGCAGCTGGTTGCAGCACCTCTTCGTCTCCACTGGATTCTCAGAGTAGTAACGGGCACATCAGGGTCGGGCTGTTGAAACTGTCACGCGTTTGAGAAAGGTCTGGCTTTCATCAGATTCTCAACATGGTGGCGCTGGGGGCGTTCGGAGCCTTGCGGCAGTGAAGCACAGGCCTCCGATTGGTGCGCGGGACTGTGAGCCCTCCGGGTTCTTGGATCCAGAACCCCGTGTGATGGCTCCTCCCCCGGGCCTGGGCGCCGTGCTGACACCTGTACTTACAGCTGTTCCCTGGCGAAGTCTCATTCTGACTCTTGCTTCTATTGCCCTCCCTGGGTTGGTTCCACCTCGACCACTGCTGCGGCCTCCCGCGGGGCAGGGCCTCCTGCGGCTTCAGGCCTGTGGGCCTCCCTGCAGCCTTCGTCCCATTCCAGGCAGGACACACAGAAGGGGAGGCACCTTCCCACCTCTGGGGGAGCCAAGGGAGGTGCAAGCCCGCCCCGCTCTACCTAAGCCCTCTGCACCTCTGCGTCTACTCTCTGCAGCTTCCTCATGTTGATTTGAGGTCACAGAGCATGGCATCCCTCCCCAGGGTGACAGGGGTTAGTGAAGTAAGTACACATCCCCACCGCCTACATTAGCTCCCCCCCCTTTTTTAGACAGGGTCTTGCTATAGAGTTCAGGCTGGCCCTGAATTCACTATGTTGACCAAGCAGGTCTCAAACTCAGAGATCCTCCTGTCTCTGCCTCCCAAGTACTAAGATTGTGAGCATGCATCACCTGGCTTTTTCTCCTGACATATCAAACCCCTCTCAGCACACACATACACACATGCAGACTTAACCTGTGCTCAGACTTAACCGCAGGGCCAAAGTGTGTGTTGGGTTACACACAAGTGTAATCGCCTACTTCCTTCCCTTCTTCTTTCTCTTCTCTCCTTTGCCCCAAATTCTGTCAAGCCAGATGGAGCAGGACTTAGTTCCCCCATACATCAGAAACTGTCTGTAAGTCCTACCCTTCTAGGGGCAGCATCTTCCCTCCTGTGGGCCTTTGACGGAAGTTACAGAGGAAAGTGGCATGTGAAGGGACCGAGCGTACCCCTGCGGACTGAAACTTCCATAGGTTTCATATTTTTAAATGTTACTCCATTTTACATCATTGTCCTCACATATGTGAAAGGCATGGTATGAAAGGCAGAATTATTTTTCGTTCTCTACTGCACAGAATTAGACAAGTCTTGTCATTGATGCTCATGTGAATTTGGATTTAAAAACTAAAACTGTCAAGTAGTTTTTTCTGAAGATGGAGGAGTGGGATAGTGAACTAAAGTCATGCTCATGGCCTTAAAAGCTTGAAAAGGAAAGGAGAGGGAAAGAATTCTCCCCAGAGCTGCCAGCAGAAATGCAGCCCTGATGGCTCTGATTTTAACCTTCTGGATTGTTTCAGACTACAGAACTGGAAAATAATAGATTGTGTATCTCTAAGCCACTAAGTTTGTAACTCATTACAGCTTCAATCAGCAACTAATAACAACAGATTAGAAGGGATGTGAAACAGAAGGGCGCTATTGCAATGTCAGTCTAATAGGAGAAAGAACAGAAGCAATACAGCATTGTTTGATGGCTGGAAATGTCCCATCACTGTGGAGATGAATATTCAGACAGGGATCCCACCAGTGTTTAAAAGTGATCACTGAGCCGGGGATTTAGCTCAGTGGCATAAGCGCCTGCCTGGCAAGCATGAGGTTGTGAGTTCGATCCCCGGTACCAAAAGAAAAAAAAAAGTGATCACTGCAGAGTATCGATAACCAAACCCATAGGAGCTAAGACTCAGAGACAGTCTGAAAGCAGATTGACCCACAGGCAGAGGCGAGAACACTCCTTTCCGACAGGTTGGGACTGCCAGCGGCCTGGGCTCCTCCTTGGAGCTGGGGATCCCGGTCCTGGTGCAACTCACAGGAGAGTTCAGACCACGAAGATGAGAGGGAGCTGCTTCCGCAGAGAGAGTCCCCTTCTACCTCGCTCTCCATCTTCTGCTCCAAGGTAAGAAGGGGACAGTGACAAGGGAAGAATTCCCTCCAGCAGATCATCTGGAAACTTCTTTCAAATTTCCAATTTGTAGAGAAGGTCTGAGGTGGACAGAGGTGTTTCATAGTGACAGGATCGTGATGCCCCCTAAGATTCCCTTCTCTGAAATGTAGGCAATGAGTGCCCCTCAGTCAGAGGCCACAGAGAGCACTCTCTCTTCTTCTGCTTTGCCACCCACAGCCATCTCCTCTTCCCTTGGCCTCCGTGCCCATCCACCTCCCTCCCCAGCAGTGTAATCCTTCCTGCACCCCAATGTAGCGCCGCACTGGCTACATTAGCTGGAACTGCCCATGAATCTGCTGGCTCCAGACTGTTCTGGGGTAAGCGACACACCAGGGTAAAGGTGCGGGGTAACCCCATATCATGGAAAGAAGATGGGATGTGGAGACAGATGGATCTGGTTGGAATTTTGGTCCTTCCCTTTGCTAAGTGCACAGTCTTAGAGGATTCCTTAACTTCCCTGAGCTCCAGTTTCTCCACCCTGCGGGGTTGTGGGGATTCGGTGAGAGAAAGGATGTTGCATGGTGCCAGGTTTTGTTTGTTTGTTTGTTTGTTTGTTTTTTGAGATGGAGTCTCGCTTATATATCAGGATGGCCTGATATATGTAGCCCAGACTTGCCTCAAACCCATGGCAATTCTCCCGCCTCAGCCTTCCAAGTGCTGGGATTACAGGTGTGCACCACCAGGGCCAGTTTCAATAGAGACCAAAAATATCCCTCCCCTTTAGGGGATCACATGAATTCTTGAGAAGGCAGCCGAAAGGAGGTCTGAACCGGAGGTGGCCTTGAGGGTCAGTTCAGGGCCTAGGAACTCAGGACATAAAAGTCTTGCTGGCTGCTTGGAGAGACTGACTGACAAATATTGCAATGCGTGGACTGTGTGCACAGCCCGGTGACTCTAGGAGTGGATAAGGCCCCCTGTCCTTGGCACAGAGGTCCCCAGCCATGTCTCTCGATCCAGGCTGTTGCTCCTCCATCACGTTCCTCCTGCTAGAAAATTGGAACCCGTGTTCATCAGAACAAGGGCTGGTGATGCTGGAGGGCTGAGCGGCAAAGCAGGAAAGAAGGAAGGTTGGGTCAGTCCAGGTGGAAACACGTGTGTTCTTTCTGGGGTCCCAGGACTGTGATCCCATCTGACGCCTATTACTGGCCCAGGCTCAGATTGCATACAAATCTGGGCATGCAAAGCACAAGGACAAAGTATCAGAAATAGACTGGTGACTGAACTCAGCTCACCACAGTAGCTTCCATCATTTGCCTCTCAGCCCAGCCCATCCTCCTGGGCCCTGGCAGGAAGTGCCCAGCGCTGGACCTCAGCAGGGAACAGGGACTCAGCAGGAGCCTCCCCAGGCCAAACAGCACAGCTGCAGACAGACCTGGCTCAGACCAGCTGTGTGCCTGCCTCTTATTCTCTCCCTGGCCTCGGCAGGTTCCTTCCTCTGGCACCTCGGTGTGAACTCATTTATTACACTAGAATAAAGGTAGTGTGTACCTCCTCGTGAAGTAAGGAATCAGATGGCCTCTACTGTTCCATAGCACAGTGAAGTGACAGTGAATTGTGTATTTCAAGATAGCCACTAGAGAGGCTTTTTGTGTGTGTGTGTTTTGGTTTTCGTTTTGTTTTGTTGTTTTTTTGAGACAGGGCCTGGCTATGCTGTTCAGGCTGGCCTTGAACTCACTTTGTAGCCCAGGCTGGTCTTGAACTCATGATGATCCTCCTGCCTCAGCCTCCTGAGTGCTGGGATTAGGGGCATGCACCACCATGCCCAGCAAGAGGATTTTGAATATTCTCAACATGAGGAAATAGTGATAAATATTGGGAATGACAGATATGTCATTACCTTGATCTGATCATTACACACTGTATATGTGTATTGGAATATCACACTAGCCAAGTGTGGTGGCTGAGGCAGGAGGATCGCTGCGAGTTCAAGGCCAGCCTGGGCTACAAAGTGAGTTCAAGGCCAGTCTGAACTGCAGAGTGAGACCCTGTCTCAAAAAAAGAAAAAAAAAAAAAAAAGAAAAGACACATGTCTCATAAGAATCATCCAAATATTTTTAAAAACATTTTTAAAGCAATTGCTGATAAGTGTAGCACTGACATAAAACTGGAAATAAAGTCTGTTATAAAGTCATCTTTTAAACAGCATGTAACAGGGGGTGGGGAGTACTAAAGGCAGTAACCCATGGGAAGCACTAGAACACACCTGACCATGGTCAGTGCGTGTCAGCTCTCATCATTAGCAGGGGCCCTGCTGTGCAGATGGAACAAGTTATGAGGGTTTTATTGGAATTAAGAGGAATAGCTCTTGGATTTCTAGGAGGGCTGCCCAGCACCGTGGCCACCGAGGCCCTTTGTCAAGGAGTAATTTATACAGCAAAGTCACAAGGTCTGTAAAGCTTGGGTCATCAACCTATAGGACTATGAGTGCAGCCACCTAGCTAACTTTGACCCAATAGGCAAATGAGTGGAGTAGCAATGGGCCCCACTGAAAGAGTAAAGGCATTTGGGGGAAGGGATGGGCCCAGGTACTCTGGTCACCACCTGGGTGACAGAGGTCTAGCTGGACCTCCCGGGCCAGGTGGTGTTCATCACAGAATGATCTCAGGTTCTTGTTTATGTGTTAGAGGGGTGGATGCCTTCAGCATCTTGAGGCCAGGCCTTCTGGGACGCACCTCCAGCCAGCGTTTGGACGTCTATTTTTTGCATTGTCTTCCTCGAGGGCCCTGTCCCTCTCTGGCTTCAGACTGTCATCTCACTTAGCTGCACGCTAAACAACCTCACACACTTGCTGTCCACGGCAGGACCAGGTCACTGTTTTGCCATCAACTGCTCCGGGGTGGATCCAGAGGTTCTGGAGTCTGGTTTCGGCAGCAAGCCCTTCCCTCCAGTCAGCTTTGCTGTCCCCATCCAGGTCAACCTGTCCTTCACGATAACTGCCATCCTAGACATGGTGAGTGGTGACCCCTCGGTCCCCTGGGGTACCCCTAGTGTTTCCCCAGCTTCGGGCAAGGCAAACCCCGAGCCCTTCACACACTGTTACGTCCTTTCCCTCTGCACAACTGGGCATGGTGACGCACACCTGTAATCCCAGCGCTCAGGAGGCTGAGGCAGGAGGATTGTTGCAAGTTTGAGAACTGCATAGTGAGCCCCTGTCTCAAAAAAACAAAAGAAGAAAAAAACAAAACAGCAGCAAAAACTCTTTGCCCCTCCTCAGGGTGAGACGCAACAGCACATGGAAAACACTGTATTTTTCCTTCTCTAGTCGGTGGGGTCCTCTCCTGCCCACAGCCTAATGGATCTGTTTTGACCTGTGATAGTGGCCTTGATCACGGCATCACCTTTATATTCCTGGGGTTAATAAACAAAACTAGGAAGCACGGTAAGGTGGGGGAGCAGGCAGGCATCTGATGGGGCGCTTACTGGAAGCAGGGCCTTCTTTCTGCAGGACGAACAGCTGCAGCTCGTGACCTCGTTCCTGTGGCTAGAAATGGTATAGTCAACCCTTGATTCTCTCTCTTTATCAGACTTGGGAAAGATTTTAAACAAAGACACAGTACCTGGGACCTTGTATCTACCTGACAATGTGGTTTCAGAATACAGGAAGGAGAAACTGAAAAATCTGTAATAATGCTGAGAGGTTTCCATATGTTGCTTTGAAAAAGCAAAGAGAGCAGGGCACAGTGGTACAAGCCTGTGATCCCAGCTACTTGGGAGGCTGAAGCAGGAGGATCATGAGTTTAAGGTCACCTTGGGCTTCGTAGTAAAATCCTTGTCTCACAAAGCAAAATAAAACAGAATAAACGCCACAAGAAACCAAGAAAAAAACTGAGAAAGAAATTATCTAGATCACATTCTCTGACCATAAGACAACAGAAACTAACTACAAAAGGATAGCCTCCCCACCAAGAAAACCTTGTTACTTGGGAATTTCAAATTAAACTTCCAAGTGTTTTGAGCTAAGGAGAAACTAAAATGACTCAATAGAAGTTGTGAACTATTTAGAAATGAAGAGCACAACATATGAAAACCTATGGGATTGGGGCCAGGGATATAGCTCAGCAGCATAGGTGCCTGTCTGGCAAGCACAAGGTCACAAGTTCACAAGTTCAATCCCCGCTGCCAAAAAAAAAAAAAAGAACATCTATGGGATATAACCAATACAGAATTTAGTGGAAATGTTACATCTTATAAAAATTTTTTACATCTTTTTAAAATTAGATTTTATTGGTACATTTTAGATATACATAATGATCATATTCATCACATTCATCAGCGAGAATCTGTACATGATAGAACTTTTTTTTTCCCCCATTCTCCTCCTCTCCCTTCAACCTTGAAATTTCACATCTTAAGCAAATAGATTAGAGGCCAGGGATATAGCTCAGTGGCAAAGCACCTGTAAGATCGGTGTCGCGCGGAAGAAGGCTCCAAGGACTCAAGTCTCGTTATGATATCGGGGGCTTTATTACCATGCGCATGGGGTCCACCAAGCAAGCAGGCAAGGAGGACCCCGAGAGGGGTCCGTGCAGGGTTTTTAAGCTATTGAACAAAGGGAGGCGGAGACGGTGTAAGCGTAGGTACAGAAGCAGATGGCAT
>PVJX010047310.1:0-11930 GCA_004027295.1 Dolichotis patagonum
GGGGCTAGGTTTTATATGTTAATCACATTGGTTCTTCCTTAATTCATGGATAATAACTATGCTTTACTACCTTGTAGTCACACAAGTATTCCATTTCATAATTGTTTAGATTCCTTATGGTAATTCCAATCAATTTACATGTGAGCTGAGCTTTTCTACATAATTCCTGAAGAGTATCAAGTGAAACTAGGCAAGGCACACACCAAGCTACTCCATCCTCTGTCTTGGCAGCCACCATCTTGGAAAGCTTTCATTCAAACTGCCACAGTCTGACAAGGCTTCTCAAGTTGATGATTCACTTTTGACTTCTTCCAAAACTTCCAAATCTGGTTTTTTATCTGTCATTGTACTGTATTGGGATACTTTTACTGGAAAAACATGAAAAGAAAACATTGTTTTAAACAAATCCTCATAGTGTGGTCTATTGGATACTCTGTGATACTTGGATGAACATACACATAAATTTGTGAAGCATAAAGATGGGTAAAAATAACATTTTGCCATGTTTGTACATTTGCACATAACCAGGCATTTATCATACTACATGGATAAATACATAGATGCCTTCCTGTAGCTCTCAGGGAATGGAATTGAAATAAATAGCCAGCTACTCTAAAGCCAAAGCATAAATTCACAGTAGAAAGTTAAAGATGGATCTGCTAGGCCCCAAAAATTCACATACCTATTCTAACCTGGAAGGCAGCATGATTCATGCCCCCACAAAGAGTTGCAGGCTGCCTTTCATATGCCTGCACTGCAGGCATTTGGATGAGTAGATACTTCCAGCAGAAGAGATCTGAGATCCAGAGTTAGGGCAGAGGGTGCATAATGTAGCTCATTTACAAACCCAAAGTGCAATAAGCATATGATCTCCTTGATAGGATAGTATTTGAGAATAGAGGTGACATTCATTGCAGCTCATATCATATGCATATGAGGAGAATATAGCTCTCAGGAAGGGAACAATAACACAAGATTCCAAAAATTGGAACATCCCTAAGATTTACTTGGAAAAATATTAGATTAAGGTGACAAAACAAGTTAAAGAGATAAAGAAGATGAATTCACTAAAGTGATGGCAAAGGTGGTGCAGGTCAAATAGAGTGCTGTAGGCTACTATAGATATTTTTAACCTATATGAAATTGGAGGTCATTGACAAGTTTTGAGCAGAGAGGTGACATGATTTTACTTAATTTTGAAATCAGTCAGATTGTTGGGTAAAGGAAACATATGGTAAGAGATACAAGAGTGAATGTTTTGAATGTTTCAATATTTCAAGCAATACAATATGAAAACCTGCACAAAGGTGAGAGAGATACAGAGATGGATGTGGACTCTGGATTCATTTCAGAAATAGGGTATTAGGTACATAACTGAGAGATACCATAGAGCAAGAAATTAAAGATAAAAATCAAAGATGATGATTTCTCCAGAAAATGTATCTGTCAGGTCCTGTTGAGAGATGTGAGTGAAAGGTCTGCACAGAGAATTTCACCTATCCATGGAACCATGTCACTTGGTTAGAACCTGGTAGGTCTCTGACAGGTGACCTCAATCAGAATGGGAGCTTTGGTAAGTCGTGTGTCATGAGATGAAGGCCTAAGCAAGGTACTCCATGTGGCTGTTCAGCCTTGGTACACCACTCAAAATATGGTAGAGTCCCACACAGCAACCTCAAGTAGTCAGGGAGCTTCACAATGCCACATAGGGTGTGCTGAAGATCCGTCCATCATACTTCCCCCATTTGAAGAGCCTTTTAGTGCCACTGGGGACTTGATTAGACATTTCCAATAACCCTCACTAAACTGAGGAAACTCGTTGTAGTATGGACAGACATCCTCAACCAGGAAGCAACTGAACATTGCATTCGGCTTCCCCAGGGGAAAGAAAGAAAATGACAAAACAAAAGAGCAAAACATAAGCTCAAAACTCCAGCCCATACCAAACAGCCCTAGGAGACATGGACATAGAATAAAGTGTAAGTCATACACCTGAAACTTCTAAAATGATAGAACCTGAGGTAAAGATTAACTCCATGTAGCTGTAAAGGAACTCAGATCAAAAATAATCTCCCAAGTAAAAGAAGAAATGGTAAACATAATAAAGAAAGGCCGAACACATCTAACAAAGACACAGTTAAAAAAATTGAGGAGCATTGCAAAAAAATGGAAACCTTGAATGAACAATATAAGAAAGCAGTACATTGCATGAAACAGATTCAAGAGATATTAAAGAAATCAAAGCTTCCATTGAAAGCTGGCAAAACCAACTCAATGAAAATGAAGATAGACTTTCAGGCCTCACAGACAAAATTTCAGCTAGTGAATGAGAAAAAAAAAAGTTCTTTTAAAAATAACAAGGAATCAGAAGATAAAAATTAAACAGCTACAAGTTGATACAAAGAAAAATAATAAAAGATTGATAGGTTCAAACAAGAGAAAAGGTGACAACCCAAAAGATATCATAAGACTTTTTACAGAAGAAATATTTGAAAATTTCCTAAATGTGGGAAAGGAAATGGACATACAGTTAAATGCAGTATATAGAACTCCAAATCGCCATAACCATAATAAATCTATTCCCAGATATATAATAATCAACATCCCAGAAATTCAACCAAAATCCAGAATATTAAAAGCTGTGAGACAAAAGACACAGATTGACTATAAAGGAAAGCCCAACAGAATCACAGTAAACTTCTGAACACAAACAATGAAGTCAAGAAGAGTTGGATTGAAGTATTCCAAATCCTAAAGGAAAATGACTTCCAAACCCAATTGATATACTCTGCAAAACTGTCCTTCAAAACTTAAGGTCAAATAAGATATTTCCACAACAAAGAACAACTGAAGAATGTCATGACTACCAAACTAACCCTGCAAAGAATACTAAAAGATATTCTAGATAGACATAAAAATAACTACCAATCTAAAGACAACAATAGAAAGAAAACCACTCAGCAAGGCAAACAATTAAACTAAGGGGAAGTGTAAAGATCCAACAGCAGAAAGTTAACATAACAAAAACCAGCCAATATATAACACTTGTAACCATTAATGTAATTTACAATTAAGAGAAACAGAGTGCAGAATAGATCAAGAAACAACATCCAATCATATGCTGTATAGAAGAAATCCATCTAATCCAGAAGGTAATTCATAAAATGAAAGTCAAATTATGGAAAACAATACTTCATGCAATAGGTAACCTCAAATAAACAAGGGAAGCTATTCTGTTTGCAGATATTGTGAACTTCAAATCAAGAATTATTAGAAGAGATAAGAAAGTCACTACATACTAGTTAGGGGAAAACTTCAAGAGGACAATCCTAAATATACATGCACCAAATATGGTACCACAGACCTATGTAAAACAAATATTAATAGAAATGAAAAATCATATAAGCAATAACACAATTATAAATGAGAGACCGTAACACATTGTTGACACAAAGACACAGATAAACTAGACAGAAAATCAGCAAACCAATAGCCAAAGTGAATCAAACTGGTAAAAAAAAGAACTTAGTAAGCTGTGTACAGAGCATTCCAGCAAACAACATCAGACTATCCATTCTTCTTAGCTTCACATGGGACATTCTCTAAAATAGACAATATACTACCCCCACACAACATGCTAAAGTATATGCAAATGAATCAATATTATCCTGTGCATGTTATCTGATGATAGTGCCAAGGAACTAGAAATTAATGACAAAAGAAACTGAAAAAATTGTATAACAAATGCAAGTAAAATAACACACTCCTAAACAATCAATGAGTCATAGAGGAAATTAAGAAATTAAACAACATATACTAGCAAACAAAAATGCAAATACAAATTACCAGAACCTGTGGGAGGCAATGAAAGCAGTCATAGGAAAATTTATTGAAGTGAATTTGCAAATTAAGAAAACAATGAACACAAATAAACAACCTGATGCTACATCTCAAACATTTAGAAAAAGAAGAGCAAGTCAAGCCCAAAGCACAAAGTTAGGAAATTATAAATATCAGAGTAGAAAACAAGACAGTAGAGACTAAGAAAATCATACAAAGAATCAATGAATTAAAGAATTGCTTCTATGAAAGGATAAATAAAATTGGTAAGCCCCTAGGCAAACTTGTTTTAAAAACTGAAAGAGAAAACTAAAATCATGAAAGAAAGAATGAAAAGGTCAAGACCACTACAGACCCTGTGGAAATACAGATCTTTTGTACTTACTTTGCAAATATTTACTCTCATAGATTTGATAACAGAGAAAAATGGGCAGATTCCTAAATACATATAAATTACCAAAGCTGGATCAAGAAGATGTAAAACTGCTTAGTATCACAATTTCAATTAATGAAACTGAAATTGTAATTAGATCTCTATCAACAAAGAAAAGCTCAGGTTTTGGATTCACTCAAAAGTTCTACAAGAATTCAAGGAAGACTTAATTTCAACACTCTTTAAACTCGTCAATAAAATTGAAAAGAAAGCAATTATCCATAACTCATTAATGGAAGCAAGTATTATCAAAATAACAAAACCAGGGAAAGATCCAATCTAAAAAGAGAACTACAGGCAAATCTCTGTCATGAACACAGATGCAAAAATCCTCAGTAAAATGCTGGAAAACACAATGCAGCAAGTCATCAAGAAGATTGTACACCATGAACAAGTGGGATTCATTGCAGGAATGAAGGAATGGTTCAACATATCAAATCAATAAATGTAATACATCATATCAACAGAGCCAAAGATAGGAATCATGTGATCATTTCAATAGATGCAGAAAAAGCTTTTGATACAGTCCAACACTCATTCATGATAAGAACCCTATAAAAAATCAGAGTAGATGGACTTTATCTCAATCTGATAAAAGCCATCTATGGCAAAGCAACTGCCAGAATCATATTAAATGGTCAAAAACTGAAAGATTTCACTGTAAAATCAGTAACAAGACAGGAATGATGTGCATTATCAATGACTCCTATTCTATATAGTGCTTGAAATGTTAGAGCAATTAGACAAGAGCAAGAAATTAAAGGAATAAGGAAAGGAAAGAGAGAAGTTAAATTATCATTATTTTCAGATTACATGTTACTCTACATGGAAGACCTCCAAAACACCATTGAAAGACTTCTAGATGTAATGAACAAATGCAGTAATATAGCTGGACACACAGTCAACACTGAAAAATCAATAGCATTCCTGTACAAAGTCAGTGAGAGAGAAATAATTAAAACCACTGTCTTCACAATAGCATCCAAAAATGAAATATTTAGGAATCAATCTAACAAAGGAAGTAAAAGATCCTTTCAGTGATATTTGCAAAACTTTGAAAAAACTAAATAATATTCTCAGAAAAAGAAAAGACATTCCATGTTCATGGATAGAAAAAACAAACATTGTGAAAATGGCTATTCTCCAAAAATTGTGATACAGATTTAATTCATTTCCAATGCAAATAACATTATCATACCTCACAGATCTAGACAAATCATTCCTAAAATTCATCTGCAACCAGAAGAGACCTAGAATAGTAAAGGCAATTCTGAGCCAAAAAGGCAAGGCAAGAGGTGTCTCAACATCTGAGTTGAAGCTATAGTGCAAAGTTACTGAAATAAAATCAGGATGATACTGAATAAAAACAGACGTGAAGATCAGTGGAGCAGATTAGAAGATATAGCCACAACAATAAACACACTCAACCACTACCAAACATGTTCACTAGAAGAAAGATAGCCTGTTTAATGAGTGGTGCTGGAAAAACTGGCTTTCTATATGCTGAAAACTTAAACTAGACCCATGCCTATCACCATACACTAAAGTAAAGATGAAAAGCTCAAAGATCTGAATATTAAAACAGAAACATTGAATGTTCTGGAAGACAAAGTATGTAGAAATCTTAAAGATATAGCTGTAAGCAGACATTTCATGAAGAAAAATCAAACTACATGGGAAATATTTCCCAGAATCAACAAATGGAACCTTGTTCCTATTAAATTTTTTTACATGTCACAAAAAAATGTTCAATAGATTGAAAAGAAATGACATGAATTAAAAAAAAAACTTAGTCAACTGTCCCGCAGACAAGGGAATTCCATCTAGAATGCATAAAAATACTATATCTTTTTTATCCATTCCTCAATTTGTGGGCATTTAGGGCCCACGTTTTAATATTTACATCTTTTAGTCTCAAAATTTAAAGACCCAACCTAAAAATGGGCATCTGAGTTGAATACACACTTCTCAGCTGAAGAAATACAAATGGAAAATAAATAAAGAAAAAATATTCAGCATCATTGGTCATTAGAGAAATGCAAACTAAAACCTCACTGAGATTCCATCTCACTCCAGAAAGAATGGCCAGTGTGGGAGACAAATCCATTGACTCCCTTTGAATTCAAAACAATTACTGTGATTTTGATAATTTGGAGACTGATTTCCTTATACTGATATGTAAAAATCTGGCTAGGGTATTTCTTTCTCTCTTCAATTGGCTCTAAGTATTGCAAATAAGGCTAGCTGAGGTGCTAATATGCAATTTCTATAGCCAACAGACAGTCCTCTTTCCTCACATAGTGTTCTCCTTACAATACAGATAAGTACAGGAGATGAGCAACCAAGATGTCAGAGCAAATTGATCCAGGAATGTCAACTGGGTAGGAGCCTAGGATTGACTATGACTCCCCAGGGCACAAGATTTTGCTTATCAAAACTGAAGTGATAGCCCCCCAAAACAACTTTGATACCTAAATTGGATTATGAAAATTGATCCTTCTGCATATCTTTATCTCTGCAATTTAGAGATGCCAATCTTGTACCTGCCCAGCCAATTCAAGTTATTCATGTAATTCCAGCCATCCTCACTATCACTCATCCCTGAGCCACCCCCCTTCTTCACAAGATAATAAATTCTGGGAGAGGCATAGGATCAAGGCCTCTGTCCCAATGGGGATTGGATTTAGGACCCCTTGGCTGCCCTTAATGTGAATGTGTCTTGGGGTTTTTACTCTTGCCGTGGGTTGCATTGGTGGTGGTAGATTGGAATTAACTTGCTGGAATTCCAATACTTCTCAATGGGATTACAAATAAAACTTTTTGATTGTGAGGAAGACTAAAAGCAAGATTACAATACTGGGATGACTGAAATCGATATTTGGGTTTACAATAGCCAGGATCACGAAAACCAACAACAAATACTGGAAAGACTGTCAGGGAAAAGGTTACTCTTCTACAATGTTAGTGAGATTGCAGAATTGTGCAACCATGGTGGGATTCAGTCTGGAGGTTCTTCAAAATCTGGGATTGTATGCCCCATTTGAACAAGCTATTCCAATGCTGGGCATATTCCAAGAAGAACTGAAAATATCATACCGCAGTAATATATGTGCACCCATGTTTATAGCAGCACAACTCGTAATAGCCAAATATTGGAAACAACCTAAATGCCCATGAATTGAGGAATGGATAAAAAAGATATAGTATTTTTATATAATGTACTACTACTCAGCTGGAATGAAGGATAACATCAAGGCTTTTATAGGTAAATGGATGCAACTTGAGACTACACTTATAAGTGAAATAAATCAAACTCACATATATAAATATTTTATTGTCTCCATAATGTTAGAAACTGAAAGAGTAAATAAGATAAAAATATTCCATAAATACCATGAAAGTGTACAAAACTGCTCACAGGGGGAAAAATAACTCAGATAGAGTAAACGATTAAAGAAAGGGAAAAGAAAAAAATATAAATTTGTATATAGGCACTTAAGATAGGTAAGATGGTTTACAAGTAATTCTATTAGTTCTTGGAACAAAACAGTTAACATTCATGGTATTAGATCAATTTTCCATGTTTATATATGGTAATCTGAGGAACTCTTTTGAAGATAACTATGCAAAATAAGAACATTAGTTATGTTCTTACCACCTTGTTTTGAAAGCCTATGTCATTACTGTTTTGAGCTCTGTTATTGTTATTTATTTTTCTCTGCTGTTTTTGTTTTGTTGTATTTTGCTTAGTTTTTTTTTTCTTTAATACAGTAAGGATACATGTACATGTATAGGCTTATACATGCCTAGAACTTCTCTTAAGGGATTTACAAGAATTTACTTTATTATGTGTAATGGTATGAACAGCTATTTTTGTAAAAGTGCATCATTATGGTAGCCATTGCTGATTTTCTATCATCTTGTTTTGAAGTTCAATAATGGTTTTATTCTTTTGTTTAGATCGGTTTTATACTGTCTTGTCTTGCTTGAAATAAATGTGCCCTTGTATGTGACAATATGGACAACTATTTGGAACAAAACAAAAGTCATTATGATAGAGAATGAATATCTCCGATTATTTTTTGTGTATCTCCACTAACTTTCTTAATGATTCTATACCTCAAATGTTAATACCACTTAGATAATTTATGACACTTCAACATAGACCTCACTTTGAAATTCTAGTTCATATTTCCAATGTCTTACTCTACAGTTTCACTATGTATATCTTAAACTAAATATGTAGAAAATCAGTCCCTTCAGTTTTAGACCAGTTTGTTCTTCCTCAACATTTTATTTCTGTAAATGGCAGGTAATTTTTTATTTATTTTAAAAATGAAAAAGAAAACAAAGCAGATGATAATAAAACAACACAAACAACACAGGATTTCAAGACAAGGCAACAGGAAATCAATTTGTTTACCATAATATCTCCTGTTCCCCTGAAATAGTTGTTCATATCTTCACACACATTTATTTCTTTTTTAAAAAAATTTTATTTAAAGAAAAAAACAAACAAAAAAACAGAATAAAGGGTAGTAACAATACAGAATTCCAAGGAAAAAAGGAAAAGAACAACACCAACAAAAAACACTAAGAAATTATTACTTGATAAATTACATAGTGACATCTTGGAAATAGTTGTTTAAATTACAAAATTAAAACATGTAAAGTAGACATTCAAACAGTGAGACTGTTAACAGTTCTGCTCCACTATCTAACAAAAACAGTAATATGGTCATCCATTTTACACACTTAAACATACATGCAATTGTATCAAAAGGGTTTGCTCCAGGTTTTGCCTTGAAATGCTGTCCCACTTCCATGCTACCCTGTCTTGCAGCCAGCTAATTATGGACTGAAATTTCCACAAGAGTGTGCTAAATAAACTTTTCCTTTTTTCATTTTGGGTGTGTTGTAGTCAGGGGTTTTACAGAGAAAAATTATTATCAGGACATGAAGTTTATAATAATTTTTTTTATGATGGTCACCCAGAGTTAACACAAGAAAATGCAGGAAATCTATCCACAACACTAAAGGCATATAATATTTAGTCAAGGGCCTGAATCTCACAGCAAATTCCCACATGAGTCCAGATGAAGACCCATAGCTCATCACATTGCCTCCCACGAGTCCAACTGGAGGTCTAGAGCCCACAAGAAGAACTCACACCTGTCTCTTTTATGGATCCATGCTGGGAAGGCCCAAAGGTCAGCAGTAGAAACTAGGAAGTCTATGCCAGCAGGGTGAAGGAGCTGTGCTGATAGGTTGAGTGTTCTATGCTGGAGACAAGAAGTCACACTCACAACAAGACCAGGGCTGTCCTGAAAAGCACCACAGCCATCCTCAGTGACATGGAGACCCTGAGCTCCTCCAACAACAATTACAGTTGAGCACATGCCAGGAAGCCAGTGTGACGAGTTCATCTTGGAGACCAAGCAATGCTCAATGTGAGGACCTGAGCTTCTCCAGGAGAACCTAACAGCTCAAACAGCAACATGTAGGAGAACTCACAATGCCTCAATGCCCTAATGCCTCAACGCCCTTCCTTCTCCTTCTCCACATCTCCATTTATGCTGGCAAATTTCCTCAGGTGAAACATCTATGTGCAGCAGCATGGAGATGTAATCCAGCTGGGGTTAAGTTGACCACCAGTTTTTAATCCATAAAAGGGTGTCAGATATTTTGTCACTGTAACAAGAAAAAAAAATAGCAAAGACAGTATGCCATTTGCGTTATCTTCTGATATTCTATTTATTAAATTATTTTATACAAGCCTTCTTGCATAATCTAATAGCTTTTATATTCATTTCTCATATTTTTATGGTGTCTTTGAATACTTGGTCTTCAAAGTCATTATTCTTTCCAGATCTGAGATTCTGCATCACACTGTTCGTATGTGCTGCCAATTTTTTCAGTATGATTTTTAATCATTTGGATTTCTGATTGAAACATTTCTATGGGATTTATTTCTTTTGTAAAATAATAATTCAAGTTTTTCATTGTTTTATTTAGCTTATCTAAGTTTTTATTAGTACCTTCTGACAGCTCCTACATTTTGCCATTACTTCTGCTATCTGTTTAATTATATCTTCTCTAATCTCACACAGTTTTCCTCTAGGATGCTATGTAAATGCCTATGCTATCATTAAAATTATTTAGAATCATAATTTATGCTTCACTTCCCTTCAGTAAATGCTGTATTTGCTTCAGAGGAGTTGGGAGTTTGGGGATATATTTTGTTACTGTTTTTTTCTCAAGCACCTTTTGTTTCTGTTTGCACTTGTTTTATTTTGTGACATTTCTTCAGTGAAATTTATAGTACTCTGAAAAAGGAAATCTAAGAGTTTATCAGAAAATGGAAAGATATCAACTAGAACCAATCTAGTTGAAATGGCCATACTTTGAAAATTCTTATACAGATTTAATACAATTCCAATCAAATACCATAATTGTTCATTGGCTGTGTCAATTTGAGAATATTAGAAGCTTAACTATGTAGGCTCAGACATTCTACAACCATACCCTAAGATCTAAGCTAAGGTGGCTCATCATCTAGATGGTATAAAGGGGAAATAAGGAAGGAAAGACTCACTTCTATTCTTTGAAGAATCTCCAGTTTGGATGTCATCTCTGGTGACCTTTACTGCAGACTCTTTTGCTTCAGCTATGAATCCTTCAGCCTTCTACTGTAGACCCTTCAACCTTGCATGTAGATACTTCAGTCCTCTTCTGCAGACCCATTGACCTCCTGGTATGGACTTGCATGGGTCACTGACATGACCCCTAGACTTTAGATTGGACACTACCACCTCCAATGTGCAGCCACCCACTGCAGGCTACCTCATTCAACTCTGTGGGTTATCATCAAGGCAATCTTGTGATTTCTTATTTACTTGTACATCTGTGCTTCATTTGTTTCTCTAATATAATACTGACTGATACAAATACTGATAATGATTTCTTTTACTTACATAACTAGATACAAAACTTGCAATATGAATAAAGAACATGAATAGACCTAAAGTAGCTAAAGGAATTCTGGACAACAAGAGGAAGGCAGTAAGTATCATGATCTGAGACTTCAAGTTATATTACAAAGTTATAGTCATAAAAATAGCCTGGTATTGGTAAAAAACTAACAAACAAACCACACTTGTAAATAATTTGGAGAGAATTTAAGATACAGCAACAATACCAGGCACATTCATCTACATGATCTTTGACAAAGAGGCCAAAAGTTTCCACTCATTGGAAGCCTTTCAAACAAATGATCTGAGGAAAATTGACTATCCACATGCTTAATATTAAACCTAGACCCATGCCATCAACATACAATAAAGTTAAATAAAACCATATCAAATATCTCAACATTAGAACAGAAACACCTAATTTGCTGGAAGAAAAAATAGATAAAACTCTGTATGACACAGAAATAAACAAAAAGGTTCTGAATAAAACTCTGTTTAAACAAGAAATAATACCAAGAATCAACAAATGGAGTGACATTGAATCATAGGGCTTTTGACCAGCAAAGAAAACCACAAGCAAAGTGAAGAGGCAACATATAGAATGGGAAAATAATTTTGTTAACTACTCAGACAAAGGATTAATATCTAAAATATGTGAAGAACTAAAAAAACATAACTATTCCAAA
>PVJX010047311.1:0-11926 GCA_004027295.1 Dolichotis patagonum
GACATTATAGGACCCCCAAAGTAATCAAATCAGGTTTTCAGCAATACTCTAACATCAAGTCAATGCAGATATATGAAACGGCTCTAATGTGTCAGTAAATTGTATAAGAAATTCTCTAACACAGAAGTAAATTCTATCTCTGCCATTAACTGCAGTGTTTCTGGTCTCTGTTGGACTCTCAGGAGAAGGACCCTACTGCCACCTGATTAAGAGAAGAAACATTTGACCTTGTTTTATGCAAATATGATATGTAAGAAACATACAGAGGTATCTCATTATAGCATTGTAGAACTATTAAAATGTTCCTGAAAGACAGTAGGGAGAATTTATCTTCTCAATGCATACCAGTTAATGTGTGATTGGAGTACTGCCCTTTAGGATGTGAGATATGCTTTAAACAATAATTCAGTCACATGATGCTCAGTCTTTCAAAGCCAAAATGAATAAGCCTAGGAATCAAGAGTAAAAGAATCACGTTCTGCTTATTTACCTTGTGTTCTCTCACAATGGGTTTGTTTGTTTGTTTGTTCATTGTTATAATTTTTTTAGAGATTTTAGTAGTGGTAATTTCCCCAAGACTACTACTTCCTTTATATGTATTAACAATAGAACACCATGAGAATTTGGTTAGCATATGGCTACCCAATTTGAAACTGTAATGTATAATTTCCTATTGCTTCTTCTGTAGGCATGTGACTAAAAAGTGCTGACTAATAAAATGTATGTGTAGATGATGCTTAAAACTTGCAGATCAAATCCTTTACCAACAAAAATGTTCAAGAAACTCTAGTTCTTTATTTGCATACTCATATGGGCTAGAATTCACACATGTAATGTAGATGAGCCTATCTGACCATGCAGACCATATATCACTACAGGTCAACAAGATAAAACAAGATAGAAGAAACCATTAAATAATGTCATAAAACATAGATATTTTATGATCTAAACTATGTGCCAAAACTACTCTTGTGAGAAAAAAATTTTTATAATAATTTATAGTTTGTTTAAGATAACAGACTATGCAGTTTAGTTCTGTAATCGTAACATTACAAAAGGGAAGAACGCTTTCAATGAAGAAAATAAAAATAATTGCACTGCATTAGTACATAACATTGTCACTTGGTCATTTCAAAGTCCTCACGTCAGTAAAAAATGAGTGGACATATCAGTGGATCAAGAGAGTGAAAAAGTAGGTTACTCTGTTTACTAAGGTGACTAGCATATTTTAAGAGAAAAATTAGTATCTGCTATATTGTGAAGATAAGAAAGAATCTATCTGGAAAATGAAGAATCTTTGGCAGAGAGGTCTTCCTAACTATCCTATAAGCAGGAATATTTGAAACATTCACAAGGAGTAAACCTTACTATCTCTCATCAGAGGAAAAGAAAGTTTAGAATAGATTGTATGATTGTGTTAATATTATGTGTCAGCTTGATTGGGACAAAATGTGCTAAGATATTTAGTCAAACATCATTTTGGGTGTGTCTGTGAATTTGGTTTTGGATGAAGTTAACATTTGGATTATGAGACTAAGTAAAGCCTATTATCCTCTATAATACACATGGCTCTTATCCAATCAGGTGAAAGCCTGAAAGAAACAATAACTTAGGTACTCTTTGAAATAAGAGGGACTTGTTTCCACCAGATTAGACAGCATGAAAAACTGTTTTGTTTTGTTTTGTTTTGTTTTGTTTTGTTTTGTTTTCCAATCTTTGGATTTAGTAGAAAATAGCTTATCTTTGGTCAGCCAGATTTTTACTAGAACTTACATCACTGGCTGATTCTCAGGTACTTAGACTCACCTACCCCTCCAACTACACATCTTGAAATCTTGTCTCCATAATTGTATGAGCCAGTTCCATATAAGATTCTCAAAAACTGAGGGGTTGTGGGGCAGTGCAGAGAGACACAGAGAAGAAATGTCTTATTGAGTGTGGTGCCAAGGATCCAACCCAGGGTCTCACAAGGATCCAACCCAGAGCCAGTTATCTACTATTGATTAAACACTCTAGTTCTTAGATATGTACCCTATTAATCTACTAGTTCTGTTTCTCTGGAGAACATTGTAACATAGTAATATAGGTAGAATGCAGGGGTTGGATATCAATACCTACATGTCATTATGAAAGTTGTATACTAAATGAACTGTAGAAACTGTCAATATTTTCATTTTTGGTGTTGATATATAAAATGTGCCTTCTCTTTTCCCATTTTTGCCTACTACTTTCTTTACATAGGATCTTCAATTTTACAAGAAGTAATAAAATTTTCCATGTTATAGATTACAAAATAGCATAGAGAAATGGATATAATAAAGAAAAGGATGTAGAAATCAATGAGAATTTTGGTTTTCATTCTGGAGAGAATTTGTATATTAGAGAGCTTTCCTGCCATTGAGATACAATACTTGACACAGTTTAAGGAAGAGGATTATTTTGGGGTTACTGTTTGGGAATTTATTCTATAGCCAGCTGACTTCCAGGCAGCAATATTATGGAGTATATCATGACTAAGCAAAGATGCTTAGTTTATGTAGCCAGGAAATGGAATAGGGAAAGAGAGGAGAAGCCAAAGAACTAGACACGAATCCCAATTATCCATTCAAACACATCTCAAAGTGTTATTCACCAATCCTCTGGGTATAACTTAAAGCCAATCCAGTTAATGCTCTAACCCAACCATCAGAACTTATTTTGTCAAATATAAACACTTCCCTTAAAGCATACTTAATCTATTAAGACAATAGCAAGCTTGCAATCCCATATAACATTATACAAATATATCACATACAACCAGAAACAAGACAATGTGTTCTCCAAAGTTTCAATAGTTGTAACACATTTCAAATAGTCAGATCAAAATGTCTTCTGTGATTTATGGCAAACACTTTGCTGCTAATTTCTGTAAAAATCAAAAACAAGTTATAAAATCCCAATCGGCAATGGCATAGTGTAAAAATTCCCATTTCAAGAGAAAGGAATAGATCCATAGAAAAGAACTGGACAAAAAAGCAAGGGATCTGGGACACATAGAAGTGAGATGTGAGTTGTAGAGGATTTAGTGGTCTCACCCTGATGGCCTTGCTGGTTGTAGCCCATATAACCTCTCTCTTAGTCTGGTTTCACTCACAGTCTGTAACATTCCTTGGCAATATCCCATGTTCATGGCCTCTCCTACTTGCTGGATCTCCTGTGAACCCCTGCCTTCACTCTAATCATTTCATGGAGTGTCCTCTTATTGCTCCTTCCCGGGCCTCTTGGGTCTTCCTTTGAGATCTGAGTAGAAGCCTCTCTGAACCATAACTCTTGCATCCTACATGCCAGTAAAATTAGGATCATATGAACGATGCAAGGTCTGCTGTCAGTGGAAACTGTAGCCAGGCAATCACCGATCATGGATGTAGCAGCCTCTGGGTGCCTGGATGGCTGAGCAGAGTGAAATGAATCCTGGGAGCCAATTCCCTAGAAATTCTCTCTTAAGTAAAAAGCCCAAGTGCTCTCTTCTTCAATGAAAGTTCCTCCATCAGGTAACTAGTCCATCATCCTTTCAAATTTCAGTCTCCTATGAAGTCTCAAAACACGGCCAAAATGTAGACAATTTTCTGTCATAGTGTAACACACATGGCCTCTAGTCCAACTCCCAGTGGAATTCTTGTTCACAACTGAAACCTCCTAACCCTGACTTCTATTGTCCACATTCCTATCAGTATGTTGATGAGAGTTGCCCATGAAATTGTGATTGCAGCATTCTAAGTCTTCTCTAGACCATAACTCCAAGCCTTTTTGAATTTGTCCCATAAACCCATTCCAAAAGCTTATAAACCATGTAGTCAGGTGCAGTCGTAATAGTGACCACACTTCTCCTATATCAACTTTCTGTGTTAGTCAGTTTTCTTGTCATTGAGACACAGTACCTGAGACCTACAACTTAAAGCAGGGGTGATTTAATTTGGCACATATTTTAGGATATTCAGTCCATGGTCAGGTAACTTCAAGGGCAGAAATAGATAGTGGAAAAGCATGGTAGAGCCCAGATGCTTAGCTCACAGTAGCTTGCAAGTGGAGTAGGGAAACAGTGCTAGAGAAAAAAGGGAAAGAACTAAACAAAATTACAATATCATACTTCCATGACCACCCCAGACATATCCACCAATCCCACTGGCAGATCATAAATCCAAACACATTGGCGCTTCACTCTAGCTATCACAACTTGTTTCTTGTTTTTATAAAGAAGAGTGAAATTAGGTCAGATAATTGCATTTTCACAAGTATTACTTGCAGAAAATTAATAATAGGAAGCATAAAGTTTGTATTTATTGGACCAAGAAGGTGGTATGAACTGTTGAATCACTCAGTATCATTCATGATCTCCTGCTAGCATTCCTTTCTGTACCGCAGAACTGAAAGTCTTAAAAAACTTTTTTTTAAAAAGCCTCTTCTAAACTATCTATCTACAGTTTTGCATGTCATTTAAGGTTTGCCTATCAAAATACTCATTCAAGATTTTGACTAGGCATTGATTTATGTGGGTAGAGACAGTCCTTCCATTTACTTGATGCAGGTTATAATAAGATCAAATGTTTCTCAAGCTGGAATCTTATTGGTACATTCTGGAACCAATAGTAAGATCCCCCCTTGGGAAAATTTTGAACTGGGATCGTCTAGGTTTGGAAGCCAGAAACAGTAACAGCTATCATTTCCTTGTGATAACAGTTTCCTCAGACAGCTGCTTTCATGCTGTGTCACTCAGAGAAGTATAAAATTGAACTTTGGTTTTCACTGATACTATGAGAAAAACCCAATTGGTTTAGTCCAAAGTATGGCCCTTGTAGCTTGATATAGTAGTATGAACTTTATTACTATCTTTCATGTTTGATAATTTATTTAACTCAGTAATCAATATATCCAAGAAAGCTTTAATGTCAAAATTTCACTTAATTGCCAGGCATGGTGACACAGACCTATAATCCTGTTACAGGCAGCTGAGTTAGACACAAATGTTGTAGGCAGGCAAACAGGACGGCCCCTCAAAGGAGCCAGTGCAGAAATCAGATACCTTATAACTATGGGGGAGACAGACACCTCCCACTGTGGGCCAAGCCTCAAGACAAAAGATCAAACAAATATACTGCCCTCCTAAGGATAAACATCAGTGGCTGATATTCTAAATAGGTCTGCATCACCCAGAGGAAGCCAGGAATCTCCATCTCATCCCCTGCAGGAAGAGTCATTGTTCTTTAAGCATGCCTGCTTGCTATGTGACTCACTTCCCCATTTGTCCCTGATTTAATCTATTTTACCTGAACAATTAATCTTTGGTTGGCCATAGTTCTGTCCCACCTCAAGTCCACCTTGCGAGTTCCCATGTTTTTCCCACCTTGGACTCACTCACCTCACCTCATAGTTTTCTCTATAAAAGTCCCTAGAAAAGACAAGAGTCTTCGGCACACCACTCTCAGATATATTTATTAATATATCTCATATATATCTATAATAAATATATAATTATAATAAAGATATAATAAATATATATCAGATATATTTATTAAAGAAAGCTTTCTCTCAATAAATATATTCTGCTCTTATCCTTTGTTGTTCCTAAAATTCACTCTTTGATTTTAGAGGACATGAGCTCATACTGGACACCAGTAGGTCGGGAGTTTCCCCTGTATCAACTCCAGCACTTGGGAGCCTGAAGCGGGGGATCACTGCATGTTTCAGACCATCCTGGGACATACAGTGAGTTTGAAGTCAGCCTGAACTACATAGTGAGACCTCGTCCCCCCAAAAAAAAAAAAATTTTTTTTTGTCTAGATTAAAAGTGTGACATAGAATCCAGATACATTTTAGAGTCAGAGATTAGAAACAATAAGAAATGTTAAAATTAATGGAGTATATATGTTAAAAAAAAAAAGTAAAAGAAAAGGTTACAGAGAGTGGGAAAGGCTGTGGAGGGAAGAATTTTTAGAATAATGGAGGGGGAATATTAGGAGAGCAGTTAACTAACTAGTAAGAGATTAGGAAACTGATTAAGGTTACATCAAGAAAGCCAGAGTGGGGCCGCGGATTTAGCTCAGTGGCATAAGCACCTGCCTTGCAAGCATGCGATGCGATCCCCGGTACCAAAAAAAAAAAAAAAAAAGCAAGCAAGCCAGTGAGGTTCCCCATTTCTTTGGTCACCCACACTTTGCTCTTGAATGTGTCCTATATCTACCTTTAATAAGCTGTCTCATAGGTCAGAAAGAAAGAAAGGGAATAGGGATGGCAGTGCAGATATAATGACTTATCAGAAACCACTGTCTACGTTACTGTACAACTGTATGTGACATTGAAGGCTGCTGCTGATCACTTTTGAAGAAGTAAAAAGGCAGATTATTGAGAATTAAAGAATGAGTACATAAAGTAGAAGATGAAGTACTGAGAATAGAAAATTTTTCTCTCAGAATTTGTTAGATAAAAAATGCCTCAAACAAGGATCCTGAGGAAAAGTCATAGCCAAACAAATGTTTTTATTTTGTTCATTTCTAAGCAAGGAACACAGGAGCACAGAGGTGGGCAAAGGAAATGAGATTAGTGGGGAAGAAGAAATTAGCAATCAAGAGAATAATTAATGAGTTTAGAAATAATGATGATGGATTAAAATGGGAGGCTGAGATTATACCGGTAATCTAATCAAAAGAGAAAAAAATTTACTTACTGTATATGTTTAAAAATTAATTTAGCCAATAAATCTCTTATGAGGGTGTTTCTTTGGCTTCTCTGCTCATCAAAAGAAATAGAGAAACATAATGTTGTTGCTGTTGTTGTTGTTGTTGATATTGTTACAATGATCCTAGGAGATTGTGTCTTACCATTTACATTCTTGGAGAACAAGAGTTCATTGCCACTCTAATTACAATTCACAACAACTCTACTTTTTGAAAAAACAGAACTGAAGAATGTTTCAGCCAAAATGGACCTTGCAAGAGATTGTTGAGTTCTTTACTTTTCATTTAAATTAAGGTTTTAAAAGGGTCAGGCACAACATAAGCCCAGGAATTCTAATTGAAAAACACCATAAAGAAAAAAAAAAATGTTTTTCTCTTCCAAATATACTTCAGACATAGTTCACACAAAGTATATGGTTCAAGGAGACTTTTTCTAAGACCACACTACTTTAGTTAATTGGCAACAAAATTTCAATTATGTGTATTTGATTGAATTTATCTGAGCAAAACAGAATGCACCTAGATACTTCAGGACCAAATAAAATTGTAGCACATCTTTTCTTAAAACAGCATTTTTCTCTTTTATGTTGAATGGTACAGGCTGATTACCAGTAACAACTTCAACACAGGCCTTGAGGACAAACAAATGATTATATTTGAGTTTTCTGAGATTTCTTTTAAAAAGCCTTAGTCTTTACTAAATTCAATATGACAAATCCACAAATCACGGTGGGAACAACAAAAGCAAAATAGCAAAACATACAGAAACTAGAGGCACAGAAAAATATCAGCAGCTTCTAGCCTTGGTATATCCATCTGGTGCCCTTAAAGACACCAGCAGCCTGAGAGTCTTTGAAAGGCAGACAGTGGAATAATAGAAATATTAATGAACAATCTGGGATCTGAGGCAAACTATTACTGCAAAAACAAAGTGCACTTAAAGACTGTCAACTCTATGGAGATCTCAAGAGTCTTTAGTTTGTTTATTAGTGCAAGAAAATTATAAATATTTTCCATTTAAGGGCCAGGGATTTGGCTCAGGGGCACAAGCACCTGCCTGGCAAGCACAAGGTCATGAGTTCAATACTCAGTACCCAAAAAAAAAATTTTCCATTTACCATTCATAGGTTTAAAAAATATAAATTGTCTCTCTGATTGGCATCTTCTACCATAGCTATACCTACTATTCTCCTCCTTAAAATCTGTTCCAGACATAATAACCTATTTCTCATAATTAGACTATAATAAAAGTATGAGAATTTTCTTAACTAAATCCATATTCAGATGCCTGTCCCACCAGAGAAAACTACAGAATAAAAGTTTGTTGTTTTAAACTGCTAGGCTTTGGGGTGATCTGTTACACAATAATAAATGATTAATGAAATCTATGCATTAGTAATGCTAGATCTGTCATTGTTATAAATAAGTCATTTTATGCATTTTTAAAATAATTGACTCCAAGTACTGTGTTAAGTATTTTACGAATATTAACTCATTTAAATCATACAGTAGCCCTATGAAATAGATTCTCTTATGACTCATTTCTTCACCTACGGAAAACAAGATGCAACAGTTAAAGCACAGATTTACCACCAAGTAGAATGATTTTGCTCTTTTTCTCTAAATAATAATAATAATAGCAGAGTGAGAACGGCACTGAACATGCATAAATGTGTGGTTCATCTCTGAGACAACTCTTCCCAGGTACAAACGTTCCATTTCAAAAATTAATGTATATCATTATAGATAAGCAGATAAAAAAAACTCAACAGTTCAAAAATGAGCAGAGTAGCTCAAAAGGACAAAATAGATGACCCTAGAAGATATAACTAAGTGAAATAAGTCAGGAATGGAAAGACAGACACTAACATGAACAATCTAAAAAAAATTTATCTCATGAAAGTAGATGGTAGACTGGTGCTTACCCAAGACTGTAATGCTGGTTCGACAGTGATGTTAGTAAAAGTATACAAAATTTCAGTTAGGGACAGGCATGGTGATGTGCACCTGTAATCCAAGTATTCTGAGAGAATGAGCCAGGAGGATTGTAAATTAAAGCCCACACTGGTCAATGTAGGAAATTAACAAGACTTTTCTCAAAATAAAACAGTGATACATACATAATTGTTTTTACAGTAGCAAAATTTATAAGAGTGAAATCTTGGAAGCAACCTATGTGTTCACCACAAGATGAATGAATAAAGAGAATGTGTTATTTTCACACAATGGAATACTGCTCTGCCATAAAGAAGGTTAAGCTTGAGTAATTTGTAGGAAAATAGATGCACCTTGAGACTATAATGTTAAAAGAAATAGAGCAAACATGTAAATTTAAATATCACATGGTTTCTCATATATGAGAAACCCAAAATATAAATAAAAAAGCAAAACAAAAGATAAATAATAGGAAGTAGGGAGCTAGGTCTTTCTCAAACGGAAAGTATACCAAGAGATGGAGGGAGAAGTAAGAGTGGGAAAAAAAATAATTAAGGTGTATTATGTACATGTACCAACTCATTTCCTCACAAGGTATATACTGCAGGCTATATACTAACAATGAAAAAAAATACAAACAAAAGGATTGGAGATTTAATTCAGTGTTAAGGCCCTGGGTTCAATTCCTAGTATGAAAGAAAAAAATTTGTTTGCAAGAACAAGTTCAAGAGATACATTGTATAACATAGTAATTATTGTTAATAATATATTGTATTCTTGAAAAATATTAAAAGATTGCATGTTAAGTGTCCTCACCACAAAAATGAATGACTATGTTAGGTAACATATATGTTAGCTAGAGTTAGTCATTTAAAAATGTATGTATACTTCTAAGCAATATATTGTACATGGTAAGTACACATGGTTTTACAACATTTTAAAAATTAAAAATAAAATTAAAGAGGCAGAGTGACTTGTCCATGGCATGTTTTCAATTTCAAATATCTTTTTATGCCTAATGCTATGATGCCTGTGACTATATAGCTGAGGAAATTCCACCATGCTCAGGAGGAATAAAACTGAGGCAGTCATTAATGGCATATGCCTCCTTAAAATCATACTACTGATTTAATTTGCATTAAACTGTTAGCACACACCAAATATGACCGAGAAGTACAAGTAGAGAATATTGTAATTGCACTGTTTACAATACATATAACAAATATATGCTTTGATAGCAGAAGGAACATGTTTAAAAGAAATAGGAAAATGCCAATGGATAATTCAAATTATGCACTGTACATAGATATATAGACCTTTATTGCTACGTTAATTTGTATATTCAAAAGAAGTAGAAATGTATTTTAATGGCTTGACTTTGAATAAAATTGTTACAAATACAATGTTTTGGAAATTTTTAGTGAAGTAATACCAGTGAAATTTATCTTAAAATATACACATATATACAAGGGATTTCTAGGGTTCAAACCTAGAGCCTTGTGCATGCTTAGGCAAGTGCTCAGCCACTGAATTAACCTCTTAAAATAATAAAACAGTAAAGATTTGTACTTTTTTTCAAATATCTTACACAATAGAATTAACATTATAAGGAAAATACAATTTGTTTCTTTCCTTCACCAACATAAAACCCATAGGCTATAATGTAACTGTACATATAGACCATGCATATAAATAGTATGGTTTTCAACAAGATTTTATCAACTAAATCTATTTTCAACAGGACTCTTAAATATTACAATGTTAAGATTTCAAAGGAGTCTTTTTAAAATCCTGGACAAGCTGCACAGAATTGACAGAAAGAACACAGTACTATATAAAGAAAGTAAATTAAACAAGTCACTTTAGTCTTGACCTAAATTCAATGACAGGTCTGATATTCTGAATCTCTCTGGGATAAATATATTCTACAACTGCCTGAAAAAGCTGTAGGGCACAGTGATTTATAATAGTAGTTCTGAACAAATGAAAACCCAACATTTTTCCAGTTGAACAAAATTGGACTTGGACAATAGAGAACCTAAAACTCATTTGGATTCACGCAGTGTTTCAAAAACACATCACTAGGACCCCTGACAATCAATCTAGGACCTAACTGGCAGCTAGAACCAGAGTCCCCAAGTAGAAAGACATTGACCAGATTCTGCATGCTTAAAATCTCAGGGGTTACATATTTGTACAAGCTACCTTTTCTTTTTTCCAGGAGATCTGTAGAAAGTCAATTATAGTAATACAACTTAGATATCATAAGAGCATAAATTAAAGTTTCACTGCCTGTGACATTACTTTTAACTCGCTCTGCTTCTAAACTGATTATATACTCATTTCTCCCACAGGACTATATGTAATTCTAAAAGAACAGCCATCAATTAACATTTACATCTTCTGCACAGATGCAAGGATGGTTAACATTTTAGATTTGTAATGGAAGAGATGAAAATCTTCAGGGACAGAGCTGTAGAGGCTTTAGCATGCATCTTTTACACATAATCTGAATTATCTTTTAGGGTATATAAGGCCTCCAAAGCTAGGCTTCAATAATGAATGACATTGAAACAGGTGTTCTTCCAAATGAATAGTGAAAAACACTCTCTAATAGCTGGTTCTAATAGCTAGGTCAGCTTCACTATTCTGTTCTTATTATTTTCTTGGTTCATAATATCTGTATTTCTGAAATACTAAGGCACAGATAGAGCCATATCACTGCAAAAATGAAAGAAAGAAAAGAGTGTCTAACTTCTGTCTTTTTACCAAAAGGGATTGCAACAGAAGTTAATAGGAACAAAAGTGGATAAGGGGCAACCCAGACTGAGAAGAGACAGTATGATCCTCCATAGGAAGCTTAATATGGTACAGAGGCTTCTAAGTCCTCAAATGGCACAGACGGGTATCAAAGTTCCTAGGCTGGATTCAGGAAATCCAGTTAACATTACCTTTTAGCCTGAACACACGGTTTGAATACAATAGATGGTTTTCATTTTACATGATAAAGTCACACGGTATTTTGGGATTTGACCCAACTGTTTAGAAAATTTGTATTTTTTCCATAAAGATAGATTTTTCATTATCAATATAGGTTTACTTTGCTAAAATTGATTAATCATTTTACATAGCATTTTATTCAAAGTATGCTATGTAAATAATATATTCATTTGTTTCTTTACTGTCAGAAAACCATCACAAGTTTTTTCATTGTATCAAAAAAAATTACCATTTCATCAATTTGTAAGCGACCATGGCTACTGCAGCCTGGGCCTTGGAAA
>PVJX010047312.1:0-11927 GCA_004027295.1 Dolichotis patagonum
TATCCAAATGTCAGTTTCTTTTCTCATGTTTGGGAAGTTTTCAGCTATTACTTCTGTAAATATCCTCTTGATATCATTTGGGCTGTCCCCTTCTTTTTCATTTATCCCTATTAATCTTATGTTATTTTTCTTTGCATCATCTTGCAGGTGTTGAATTATTTCCTAATTCTTTGTTATTTTTAAGAGATCTTTCCTTTCCTGTTCACTGGCTGCAATCTTATCTTCAAGGTCTGAAATTCTATCTTCACTTTCATTGAGGCAGTTTTGGCAGCTTTCAATTGTGTTTTTTATTCCCTGTGTATCTCTTTGAATCTGCTTTATGTATTCTGTTTCTTATAGTGTTCATTCAGGGAGTCTATCTGTTTGCTGTGTTCCTCTAATTTTTTAGCTGTGTTTTCACTAGATGTGTTCACTATTTCTTTCACTATTTTTATCATTTCTTCTATTACTTGGGCAAGTACTTATGATTTGAATTTCTCTGTAGCTTCCCCTAGTTGCATCTTTATTTCATTTGATATGGTTTCAGACATTTCAGGTGTATGGCTTCTTTTTTCTTCTATGTACATGGCTCCTAAGCTTTCTTGGGGTGAGCTCGAGTTTTGAGCCTGCCTTTTGCTCTTTCCTTTTGTCATTTTTCTATATTTCCTTGCTTTGAGTGGTGTTCCAAAGCTTCCTCTGGATGTGTGGTGAGTTACCTCCTGCATCCTCAGTTCCTGCATTCTCAGTGCTGACTGACCCACAGACTCTTGGCTTCCTAAATTGAAAGGTGGGAGCTGGGCCTCGTGAACTGGGGCCTGCAGAATCTCGGGCCACAGTCCCGTGTCCAAGGGGGTGAGTATGATCTCAACCGCTGGGAGTGCTGGTTTTAAGCTCTCCCCAGGCCAGCCCACACTGGGCTGTCAGGCCCCCAGCTCGGCCTCCACCTCCCAAACTGAGAGAAGGCTGCTGAGCATGTTGCACTAAGGCGGTGGAGCTTCCAGGTCTCGGTCCAGTGTACCCAGTAGCTATCCAGAAGGTCAATTGCCCGGAGCCCAGGCCTCCAACTCTCCACAAGCCTGTTTTGGGGCAGCAGGACTCACCTCGCAGGGTCCTAACTCCCCTCTGCAGGCTCTTAGCTCCCTAAATTGTAAGGCAGATCTTGGGCCTGGGGAACTGGAGCCCACAGAAACTCAGGCCGCAGTCCTTTGTCCTAGGGAGTGGGAAAGATCTCCGGGCGGTTAGTCCCCCAGCTCGACCTCTGCCTCCCGAACTGAGAGAAGGTCCCTGGGCATGCTGTACTAAGGTTGTGGAGCTTCCAGGACTTGGTCCAGTGTACCGGTAGCTCTCAAATAACATTTTCATGACTTCAACAAATTGTTTAAAAAATGGAAAAAAAATCTGAGCATTCACAGAACCAGGAGGAAAACAAAGCAAGTAGCTTCTTCCTGACTGCACAAAACAATCACTTGGGGGACTTTTAAAATTCTTGGACCTTTGGTCACACTGCAGACAATTTAGGTATCAGTATGCTTTTGAAAGTTATTCATGTGATTCTAACATACAGGAAGTGTTAAAAGTTATTCAATTGGTGAGATTCATCCTCAGTTTCAAGGAGTCAACATTTTTGATGATGGCTAAACTGCAATAAGATATATATGTTTTCAAGAGTAAAAGAACTAGGTTTAGCTTTGGTTCTATTTCTCTTGGGAGTTAGACTCCCAACACATTTGGCTTGCCCCTGTCTGTAAATGCTGCTATTGGGATACGATATACTGGTTTCCAGAGAGAGTTTGATTGCTGTTTTTTTTCTACAAGTAATAGCATCAACTGCAGCAATAACTTGGTTGTCAGACTTGTACATTTCCAACCTTGGAGGAGTGATTCCCATTATGAGTTGGATTTTATCCAGGGGTAGTTAAAATATTTCATGATAAGTATAATTTAAAGTACAGGAAATTTTATTGAACTTCCTATGGTTAAGATTACCAGAAATCTGATAAAGCTTTTAGAATCAGTGATATGATGGAAGTGAAATATCCAGATATCCTACATTCTTTGCTCATTCAGTGTATAATTCTGTGCTGCTAAAAGTAAATTTCAACATTAACTTTCTGAACCCAGAGCTATCCATCCAAAATAGTAAAAATTCTTCAAATTCTCTAATTTCATTTTTCCCACAATCAGTAACTGCTTATAAAGAAATGGGAGAATTTTGAATTATATATGATATATACTGAACACTGTCTTTAGGATGTGTGTGTGTGTGTGTGTGTGTGTGTGTGTGTGTGTGTGTTACTAGATTGAACCCATGGCCTTTGTTTTATGTTCCAACCGCAGGATATTTAATTATTTTAAAATTTTGAGATGGGGCCTTGCTAAGTTACTGAGGCTGGTAACTCATGATCCTTGTTGATTCTACCTCCTAGAGTGCTGGAATTACAGAGGTGCACCAACATACACGGTAGGAGGACTTTCTGATCCTATAAATACTTCCAACTACTAACAGTCAGGGATTAATTGTGTAGCTGCCTTCTATTGTGACTTCCCATTTTTTTTTTTGTACTGGGGATTGAACTCATAGCCTCACACTTGCCAGGCAGGTGCTTATGCTGCTGAGCTAAACCCCCAGAGGTTTTCCATTCCTATCATCCCTCATGTATTGACTATCAGTACATTTTAGTCTGCCTTCAAGTCATCTTTGACTTTTTATTCTGTTCTATCCCCAAACTTGAGGGCCTTCACAGTAAGTTTTTTTTTAATTTTATGGAAAAAAGGTAAAATAAAATTTCATAACAAAATAATGGGAGAATAACAATAGCTGATACATTATATGTTGATATCTTTAAAGTAGTTGCTCAGGGTACAAGATATGGGCAAAAAAATTGTCTAACTGATATTAGCACAAACCTTCCTTCCTTCTTTTTTAATGATCTAAGAGATCATTTTTCCCTATTGTCCTTTCCCATTTCACCCATCCTAGTTCCTTTTGCCTTTTAAACAATTTCCATTTTACAATAGCTACTGTATATGTTTTGTACTTTCACTTTCTCACAAAAGGGAGACTATGTTTACACAAGTGAGTCTGATTTATGTCACTTAGTATGGTCTCAATTTACATTCATTTCTCAAACTTATCCTTGTTTATGGCTGAGTACTACTTCATTGTGTAAAAATACACCATCATTTTAATCCATTCCTCAGTTGATGGACATTTGTATTGTTTCCAAGATTTATCTATTACAAATTGTGTTGTTACCCATGAGTGCACATATATCACTGTGGTATGATGTTTTTAATTCTTATGTGATAATTGGATTCCAAAAGGGGAATAACTGAGTCAAATGGGACCTATTACACTAGTTCTTTGAGGAATTTCCACACTAATTTCCAGAATGACTGTACCAGTCTACATCCCCACCAACAGTGGAGAAGCATTCCTTTTTCCCCACAGTCCTGTCAGTGTTTGCTATTGGTTGATTTCTTGATGATACCATTCTTTCCAGGGTGAGATGGTATCTCAGTGTTTTAATTTGTAACTCTCAAATGACCAGTGATGTTGAACATTTATTCATATACTTAGTTGCCATTTGTATTTCTTTATCTGAGAAGTGTGTATTCATCTCAGATGCCCATTTTTGGATTAGGTCCCTGGATTTTGGTGATCTGATTTTTTTTCAATTCTTTGTATGTTCTAGACTGAAATCCTTTTTTTTTTTTTGCGGGACAATTGGCTAAATTATTTTTCCCATTCTATGGATTGTCTTTTCATTTTGTTATTGATTTCTTTTGCTCTACAAAACCTTTTAATAAGATGAGATCCCAATTGTTGATTCTATGAAGTATTTCCCAAGCAGCCTAAGTTAGGTTGATGAACTTTCTACCTACACCTATGTCTTCAAGATTTCTACCTACTTTCTCTTCCAGTAGAAGTGTTAGTATTTTCTTTTATTTTACTATATTTTTAATTTAAAGGTAGTAAAATACAACAAAACAAGAGAGAACAAAGTCAAATGAGACAATGCAGTGAAATTGGTATAGAACTTCAGAGCAGGATATTGGTATAACAGTAATAGGTACCATAATATATCTTATTATCTTCATAATAGTTGTCCATTCAATCAAGTATAGCAAAATCAAACCAAAACCAGAACATTATAAAACCCATCAAAACAGAATATTGACTAGAGCAAGACAATCAAAACAAAGCAAAACAATGATAACAATAGTTGCCTTCAAAGAGAAGATAGAAGATCCCCCATATTTACTATATTGCACAGGGTCATCCTTCCAAGAGATGCTCAGACATCTGGCCCCAAGTCAGCATAATAAACCCAACAATACAAGCATTTAGTTGTTTTGTGTATCTTAGTTGCTATCAACTCTGGCTGTCCTTGACACCATCCAGTTGCTAATGGGAGGGAGGGTTTGATGGGATGTTTGATTCTTAGCATGTGCACCCAGTAGGTTCATAGGAGACACTAAGTTGTTCTCTCCCTGGCGCTCCTGCTGCTTGCTCACACTGCCACAGCTGCTTACCAGGAAGAAGGACATGTTGCTTTCTTGCTCAGTCCCCCAAGTTTCAACATAGATGGATCTCAGGAGACACTGACTTGTTCTCTTCTCTGTGTTAGTATTTTAATATTTAGATCCTTGATCCACTTTGACTTTAGTGCATGGTGGTAGACATGGGTCTAGTTGTAGTCTGTGGCATGTAGAGAGCCAGATTTTCCAGTATCATTTATTAAAGAAGCTATATTTCTTCCAGTGAACATATCTGGCTCCTTTACCAAATAAAAAGTGGCTGAGTGTGTTTGTAGTTGTGTCTGAATCTTCTGATCTGTTCCACTGACCTTCAGGTCTGTTTTTTTTTTGTTGCTAGTACCATGCTGATTTTATCACAGTAGTTTTGTAGTATAATTTTAAGTCAGGAATTGTGATGCTGCCTGCCTTGATTTTGTTGCCAAGGACTGCGTTTGCTATTCTAGGTCTCTTCTGGTACAGATGAATTTTAGGAATGCTTTCTCTAGTTTTGTTATGTACAGAGTGAATTATTTCTCTGGAGTATTTTTCAACATTTATATTTTGACTTCTATTTTCTGTTTTTTGTAGATCAAGTATTTATTTCTGAACTACTCAGTTGATATTACATCTTTTGAATCACTTTTATTTTACTATTTTATTTTATTTTATTTTATTTTATTTTATTTTATTTTACTTTTTTGGTACTGGGGATCAAACTCACAACCTTGTGCTTGCCAGGCAGGCAATTATGCCACTGAGCTAAATCTCCAGCCCTTTTATATCACTTTTAGCAAAACAACAAATTCTAAACTTCTTAGGCTGCTTCTTTGGGTATTTCTTAAGCAGCATCTTCTTTGGCTCTCCAGTCTACTGTTGCAACACTTGCCTATGTTAGAAATGTGGATGCCCATAGGAAAGGTCCTGAAAGTAAGAAACAAAAACAACATAGAATGGAGGTGGAAATTAAAAGTAGCTTTTAGGCAGCTTGGAGATTGCTTTCAATACCACATAGTACTCTGAAGATGTAATCTAGTTGATTTTAAAAAAGTACGTCATTTGTTTCTGGTAAAATCAATTGCTCAGTGCCTTAGGTAAGTCACTCTGCCTCTTGAATGACTTTAAAGGGATGGATCTCACTTAATTTCTTCTTTGTAACAATGGCAGTCAAAGAAAATACCTGGGGAGTACATGTAGGGCTCATGACAAGTTTATGATTCATGAAGATGTTTTCAAAATGGTCACACAACTTATTCTTTAAAAATAATTTCTTTCAACTCTAGAAGGACAGTACTGCAGATGCTCATCAGTTGTTAGTAATGTTTATTCTCTCAGGTGCTTCTGCTCTAGGAAATGCCAGCCCACTCCCTAATCTGTTCAAGGGTGGGTGAAGGTGATGAGGTTTCTAACTTTATAATGGACTTATACTAGCTCCTTGGACAAAGCATCCTAGTGTCTTTAAGATAATCTAACAAAATATCAAAGATTGGGTCACTTACTAAGAACAGATATATTTCCAGAGGCTAGAGGCCAAAATCAAGCAGCTGGCATGTTAATTGTCTGCTAAGGCCCTGCTTTCTTGTTCACAGAACTGTTAGCTCTGTCTGTTGGGAGCTGAGCTCTTGAAGCTGGAGATTATTTGCATGTGCAGGCTGAAGTAAGTCCAATCCAGAAAAAGCAGAGAAACCAAAACAGACTATGTAAACAAGTTGTTCCAGCACTGAGAAGGCAGGGGGCCCAGGCCTGCCAGGTGAACAAGTTGCTAGACAGTGGGGTTGGAATTGATACTCTTCTTTGGAAGGTATAAATAAACATGCTACACTGTTTTAGCAGTTCCTTTCCTCCCATCAGGAGGATAAGAGCTCCACCTGACCCCAGCTTTACCTTTTATTTATTTTTCTCATCCTATCACTGGTCCTTAACCCCAAGCACCTCAGGAGCCACATTTGGGTCATGGCATATGGCACCTGAACAGGGATGGGGTAAGAGATTGAAGGTGAGGGGACACTTCTTATGTGTGCCCCACTAGGGGGAAAAGTGCATTGGTATAGGTCAATAATCATCACTGGAGTGTATTGATATTGGCTTCATCAGGTGTAAAGAGTGGGGCATTAAAACTCCCTTATTCTCTAGGGCCAATTATAAACAGGCCTGAGAAGAACCCCTTCCCCTGAAAAGTATCAATCAATGAAATAGAAGATGCCGTTAAAAACCTACTAAAAAAGAAAATTCTAGGTACTGACAGATTCACTGCTGAATTCTTCAAGAAATTGAGAGATCTAATGCCACTACTCAAATTATTTAATGAAACTGAAAGGGAAGCAATACTTCCAAACTTATTCCTGGGAGCAAACATTAACCTGATAACAAAACCAGAAAAGGATCCAACCAAAAAAGAGAACTGTAGACCAGATTCCTTAATGAACATAGATGAAAAGTCCTTAATAATATATTAGAAAACGGTGTAGAAAATCATCAAGATCAAGTAGTATTTATCCCAAGGATATATTATCACCACTATTATTTAACACATTTCTGGAAATATTAGTGAGAACAATCATGCAAGATAAAGAAATAAAAGGAATAATGATAGGAAAGAAAGAAGTTAAATTATCATTATTTGTAAATGCAATGATACTCCACCTAGAAAAACCCCAAAAACTTTACCAAAAGACTTCTAGATTTAATAACCAAATTCAGTAGCAAAGCTGGATACAAAGTTGGCACTTGGAAATCAATAGCATTCTTGTTCACAAAAACTCGCAGAGAGAAATTAGGAAAACCACTCCTTTCATATTAGCATCACAAAAATGAAATACCAAGGAATAAGTCAAATGAAGGAAATAAAAGATCACATCAAAAACTAAAGCACTCTGAAAAAGAAGATGGAATAGGATACCAGAAGATGGAAAGTTATCCCTTGTTCTTGGTCAGGAAAATCTAATATAGTGAAATTGGCTATACTTCCAAAATTGTTTTACAGATTTAATGTAATCCCAATCAAAATACTATTAGCATACTTAACAGAATTGGAAAAAACAATGATAAAATTGATTTGGAACCAGAAGAGACCTAGAATACCAAAGGAAATTCTGGGCAACAAAGACAAGGTAGGGAATATCTAAATCCTTGACTTGAAGTTATACTACAAAGATAACATAATAAAAATAGCCATTTATTATTAAGAAAACATACCCAAAGATCAATGGAATTGATTAGGAAATGCAAAGTCAACTCCAAACACATTCAGTCATGCAATCGTTGACAAAGGGGCCAAATACCTTCACTAGAAGAAAAACTCTTTAATAAGTGGTGGTGTAAAGACTGGCTTTCCACATTGCAAAGATTAAATTCAGACCTATATGTCTTACCATGCACTAAACTAAAATCAAAATGGGTCAAAAATCTAAATAAGAAAACAGAAGCATTAAATCTACTGTAAAAGAGAATGGATAGAACTCTTGACATAGGCGTAGGGAAAGACTTTATGAACAAAACCCCATTCACATGGGAAACATTACAAAGAACCAACAACTGGGATCTCATCTTATTAAAAAGCTTGCACAGCCGAAGAAACCATGATCAGTGAAGAGACAACCCACAGAGTGGGAAATAATTTTTTTCCAGCTATTGCTCAATAAAGAGCTAATATCTAGAAATATAAAGAGGTTAAAAAAACCCAAGTGGTCGTGGGCCAGGAGGAGAACCAAGAAGCCAACCTGCACCCTTCCATGAAGCACATGGTGTGTAGGCAGGGAAACAAGAAGAGAGCTGCTGTCCACTGCAAACCCTTGTAAGCTACTGACCGATTCAGAGGAACACAGGCTGAGATGATAGTAATTGAAATTAAAAACAACTTAATTCTTGTGTTGTTTGATTGATTTTGCAGACCTAAAGCTGGTAGTCTGCATATTTACTTAGAGGATAACAATAAGCAATATAGCAATTATGGTGGATTTCTTTCTGTCTTGTTTTTGAAATCCAATATTGTTCTCACTGTTTTATTCCATTTTATTGTTCTGTTTTATTCCCTTTAACATAAAAAACCAGATTCCCCAAATTTAAAGACTTAATCCCAAAATGGACATCTGAAATGAATAGACATTTCTCAAATGAAGAAGTAGAAATGGAAAATAAATATATGGAAAAACTCTGATCATCACTTGGATCTTAAGAGATTCAAATGAAAACAACACTGAGATTTCATCTAACTCCAGAAAGAATAACTATTACCAAGAAATTAACTAATAACAAATGCTGACAGGGCTGTGAGGAAAAATGAACTTTTCTCCACTATTGGTGGGAATATAGACTGTTGTGACCACTGTGTCAAACGGTGTGGTGATTCATAAAAAAACTATAACTACATGTTCCATGTAATCCAGGTATTCCCCTTCTTGGTATCTTCCCAAAAGAATTGAAAGCATCATATTGCAGTGATATACACACACCCATGTGTGCAGCAATACAGTTTGTAATAGTTAAGTTTTGGAAACAGCCAAAATACCCATCAACCAATGAATGGATAAAAAAGGTTTTTTTTTTTTTTTATAATGGGGAACTTCTCTACCATAAAAAGGAAAAATGGGAGACACTTCTAGCTAAATGTCTAGATAATTTCTTGAGACTATACACTTACGTGTACTACATCAGACATACATGTTTAAGTGTTGCATTGTTTCTTTGATGTGAGAAGCCAAAAATGTAAAAAAGGACACAAATATAAAATAGATATTGCAAAATAGGAAGCAAATATTTAAATGGGAGGGGAATCTAGGGTGCAGGGGAGGAATGAAGGGAAAAGACAGAATAGAAGAAAAAATGAAAACAAAGCTTTTGTAAATAGGGAGAGGAAGAGCAGTTGATGGGAGAGGAGGGGAATGGGGAAAAAATGATTAAGATATATCTTGTACAGATAAAACTCCCGATAATCAATGTTATCATTGTGTATATGTGAAATGTACTAATTAATTTAAGAAATCTGTTTACAAAACTAATTTTGACCAAGTTAATTTAAAACAACTATTTACTAAAATCATAGCAGGAAGTTTCCATATTAAATGAAAGAATTCAATATGCAGGTAACTGAAAACCTCAAATAGCCTTGAGCAGAAAAGAACCTCTTCATAACATGTCATAGTTACAAACCTAGAAGTCCAACCCAAGGACTGAATTTTAGAAGCTGCTAGAGAGAAAAACAACAAATAACTTAAAAGGGCAAACCCACTAAATTCACAGTAGATATCTTAGCATGAATCGTAAAGGCCAGGAGAGAATGAGGTTTCTCAAGCCTTAAGAGAAAATGACTTTCAACCTAGATTAATAAATCTATAAAGCTACATTCTAAAATAATAGAGGAATAAGGACTTTCCCTGGATAAAGAGCACTTTAAAAATTCAAGACCACCAAACCAGCAGCACTACAACAAGTACTCAAGGAAATCCTAGACAGAAAGAATAAGGTTAACACACAAGAGCCTAAAGGATTGCATACATCACAGATGGTTGGCACTTAAACAAAAGGGAAAGGTAAAGAAATCAGCAATAGAAAAATAACACAGTGACAGGAATCATTCAATCTGTTCATCAATAGCTCTTAGTGTAAATGGGCTTAAGTATCCTATCAAAAGACAGATTGGCATATTGGATTAAGAAAATAAACTGTATGTTGCAAACAAGACACACAACTAATCCATAAAGAAACCTATAGGCTAAAATTCAAAGAATGGAAAATGATATTTTATGCAATAGAAGCCAAAGCATCAGTAGCTATGCTATTTTCAGACAAAGTTCAACTCAAACCAAACTGATCAGAAGAGACAAAGATGGTTACTAAATACTAATCAAGGGAATAATTCAACAGGAAGAGACAATAATTATAAATATATATGCACTGAATACTGACATACAAAATTTCATACAACAAATACTACTGAACATAAATGATCAGAGAAGTATCAACACAATTATAGTGAGTTACTTTAATACTACATTATTACAAATAGATCAAGTAGACAAAAAAAAACAACAAACAAATATTAGAGTTGAAACACACTGTCTAACAAGTGGACTTCCTAGATATCTATGGGCTGTTAAACTCAACAATTAAAGAATAAACATTTTTCTCAGCAGCACATGGAACTCTATCCAAAATAGATCATATACTATTAGGCCATAAGACATGCTTAGATAAATACTAAAGAATAAAAATAGTATCCTGCTTATCATCAGATTATAAAACAATGAAAGTAGAAATTAATAGCAAAAGAATCAAAGAAAGTATGCAAAGACATGGAGATAAAATACTATACTCTTAAACAATCAGTGAGTCACAGAAGAAATTAAGGAAGATATAAAAAATTCCTAACAATGAAATGATAATGGTAACATAATGATACCAGAATCATTAGTCATGAGAGAAATGCAAATTAAAACCACACTGAGATTCCATCTCACTCCAGAAAGAATGGCCAGGATAGAAAAAACTACCAACAACAAGTGCTGGAGAGGCTGTGGGGAAAAAGGAACTCTTCTGCACTGTTGGTGGGAGTGTAGACTGGTGCAACCACTGTGGAGGTCAGTCTGGAGATTCCTCAAAAAGCTGGGTATGGAAGTCCCATTTGACCCAGCCATTCCACTTCTAGGCATATTCCCAGAAGATCTGAAAACATCATACCACAGTGATATATGTGCACCCATGTTTAAAGCAGCAAAATTTGTAATAGCCAGATCTTGGAAACAACCTAAGTGCCCATCAACTGAGGAATGGATAAAAAAGTTGCGGCATTTTTTATACAATGAAGTACTACTCAGCTATAAAGAATGATCACATTGAGCTATTTATAAATAAATGGATGCAACTTGAGACCATACTCATAAGCAAAATAAATCAGACTCACATGTGTAAATACCGTATAGTCTCCCTAGTATGAGAGTTGATAAGAGTATATAAGATTTTATGGTAATCATGAGTCCTCATCTCATAGCTTTGAAGCCTTTCAATGTTTTCATTCATCAGTTGGAATGGTTTTATTCTGTTTTGTTTGCCTATATCATGCTTGATGGTATGAACAGCTCTTTTGAAGAAAACAAAACATTATGACAGCTATTGCTGATTTAATACTGTCCTTCTTAGAAGTCCTACCAAGCTTCTATTCTTCAATTTCCATTGGGTCAATCTATCACATTGTGTCTTATTGGGATTTGAATATGTGTGAAAGTATAAACAAAATTTTTTTATTGAAAATGAGATATTATAGTACCCATTGATCATTCTCTGTTATTCAGTTCAGAATGCCCTGTAATTCTTTCACTCTTTGAATGGTTTTATACTATTTTGTTATGTTTGATATTATTAAATTTGAAACTATGCTCAACTATAGCAGAGAAAGTGATATTGTGATAGCTACTGTTAATGTCTGGTTGTTTTAA
>PVJX010047313.1:0-11938 GCA_004027295.1 Dolichotis patagonum
CCCCTTACCCTACCAGGACCTGATAGGATGGCTCAGTGTTAATAGTCATATATTTATAATATTTAGGGCTGGATTCTTCAAAGTATCATGGACTTTGACTGCTCTCTACTGGACAGAAAATATATTGGTTAATGCCAAATGCATTAGTATTGCTAAAGAGAAGGTAACATTGTTTTTACTTTATTTCTTTCCTCATGTAAAGAGAGGTAAAGAATCCATGAAATAACTAATAATTGTAAATTTTTATTCACATGCTCTGTCTCTGTCTCTGTCTTGCAAAATGATAAAAATATAGCAATATATTTATTCCTAGCTTTACTCAAGAATATTCTCCCACACTTACTGCTAAGTCATTTCCAAATAATAGCATTTACATTGTATGTTATTTCTACACCTGCAGCACTCTTTGTGCAACCAATAATGGTTTTATGCTGTTGTTAAGAGGAAGTTCCCTGTGCTTTCACCACACACAATGCCCACAGTCCGTCACGTATTCAAGAAAAGCTAGCAGTGCCTTGATGATCATTTTTGGTTTTCAACTACCAAACAAAACAATCAGACTTTAATTTTAAAACTAACAAGGTAGTAATGAGAGTTTTGACAATGACACGTGATGCCTCTGGGACACTGTTATCAGCAGAACAGGAGCATTCCCACTGCCTTCCTGACCAAGGGGATTCTCATCACAAGCTCTGATGTGACAGCTGCTCTCCTGAGGGGACCTAGATGAACAGGAAATTTATTTTTCATCCGTCAGCCTTCTGGGTGAAGGATATGGGTAAAGAGTCAAGGCAATTCTGGCAGAGTTAGCATGTTCCAACTCCTCACAATGAATATAATCATTATGTACTGCAAACATGTACAAATAAAACTAAAAATTATAAAGGTAGTAATATAAAATAGTGGATGTTCAGTAAATGTCAGTTATTCTTAACTTTATTATTTCAAAGTATTTTAAAGGTAGCATATAGTTTTCCACTGTTATAACAAATATGAGTTTTATGTGTATATGGAAATATATTCCTTCTCAGATCTAGAAATTACAGCAAAAAAAAATTTACTGGAATTGAGAAAAGGTCTACGTATTTGAAATTTACTTTTAGATAAATAAATGAATAATTGTTTTAGAGTTCATGTGGTGTTAAAAGTCTACAGAGTATTTGCCAAATAATGAACATTTTCCAAATTGTCTGTCCTTAATGTTTCCATTTTTGCTGTAATTTCTAACATTTTCCAAAATGTCTGACCTTAATGTTTCCATTTTTGCTGTAATTTCTAAGAACTCCTGAGCCATACCTCTATACTTACCTACGTCTTTATGCCTAGAAAACTTTCTGACCTTAATCACCCATGATCCTCTTTATTCTTGACACATTTATCCTGGTGCAATGTGTGACTCACTGCCCCGGAACACAAGTCTCTTTGAAAAGGCTCTACAGGAAAAAGAGAAGCATAGTTCTGTTGTTGTTTTATAGTTGTTATTTTAACACACAAAACACCTCTTCTTAAATTGTTATCACTAAACCTTGGCTGCTATGATTCTGACAGGAAATACCAAGATTTTCCTTTTATGGTCTTAGTAGATTGTAACATGCAGCACAGCCTTTGAAGCAAAGAGTTATATTGCTTTATAAGGTCAGTTGAGGAAAGAAATAAATATTCCTAGATCCTACCTTGATTATTTTCCAGTAAGTTCAGCCCAGAGTCTGACTCAGAAAGCAAGATGATTACGTCTATCTGTAGATTTGATTAAACTGATGTTGACCCCCAATTGATTAAGATTATTAACTGTGAAGCAGCACCATTACTTCTAGGTTTCCAATAACCCTAAAACTTGTGAAGACAAGCTGATGAATAGAAAAATAGCCTGCTTTAGTGAATCAACTCTTGTTTCACATTTAGTTAGTGATTTATGCTATATGACTTTTAATTTAATTTTTGCATGTTATTTGTATTTAAAAATCAACAATATTCCTTTTTAATATCTTGTATTATGTATTGTACATTAAAGAATTCTTTCATTACAAAAAATTAAAGTTTTTATAATATCTGGAAAGAAAACTCACAAGGGACCTAATTTTCCAGAGTCTGTGGCAAAATCAAGATGATCTTTAATTACTTTGAATATTTTTATACAGTATTCCAGAAGTATCTGGAAAAACATTGATGATTTAATTCACTGAACTCAATATTTATGGAGGAAATTTTCTTATAATATACTTCAAATTTGATTTAGCTTTTCCAGCAAGATTATAATTCACAAGCAAAGGATATTAAATGAAATGCTGTAGAAGTAATGTAAATATTCTTGGGCAATTAAGCTAAATATTTTAAATAGTATTAAGAAAACTATTTCTAAATTCACAACAACTGTATCACTATGCAATACTATTGTATAAATATATGTATATTCTATTCACTATACCATTGTGTTTTACCAACTTCTCACATTCATGAAACTACTGAGAAGCTAAAATTTTGAAGAAATCTCTTATAAAATTGTATTACTTTATTTAAAAAGTCCCCATTTAAATTATTTGAAAAGCTTTCCAAAAGAAAAGGCAGTAAAACATGTTTCTTCTATACTTACTCAGTTACGACAGTTTCAGTATTGGGATACTCTTGATATGTACTAATTAGATTCATTATTTTCTAGCTCCCTGGTATGGATCCAACAGTAGGTCCTGACATACACTGAGATCAGCATTCTTCAGGAGGCGTTTTCAAGGAAAAGGAACAATGTCTCTGAGGAATATCTCTTGTTAAAGAATTTACAAAGTTTTACAAACCACATTCAGAAGCTGCTACAATTTAAAGGACAAGAGGTTTATTTGGGCTCATGCTTTCACTCCATAGTCAGCTGGCTCCAAAACAGGAAGGCATGGAAGAAAGACCTAACAGAGGAAAAGCTGCTCACGTCATGGCGAGAGAGCAGAGAGGAGCTGGAGAGGAAGACATTCCATTCCAGGTTACACCCCCAGTGATCCACCTCTTCCATTCAGAACCTAGAAGCAACTCAGATGTATGACTTCTGTGACTTAATCACCTTCCAAAAAGCCTACTCTATGAGCTTATATGGATTTTGGTGGGCTTATACAGATTTTATGGTTTACTAATGCAAAGTATAAAATGGTACCCTATCCCAAAAGACACACACACCACTTTATGCAAGATGAAGTTAGTTCATCTCCAAGTTATAACAGTTTCAGCATTGCTGAAAAGTCCAAGTACAAAGTCTCCTCTGAGACTCAATGCAACTCTTAGCTGTGAGCCCTTGTAAAAATAAAAAATATTAAACAGTGCTGACAGACAGTGGCACAGGGTAAAGGTTCTCATTCCCAAAGGGGAATACAGAAGTATAGAAAGAAATGGGAATAAAGCAATACCAAAACCAAGCAGAGCAAACATTAAATCTGGTCATGTACAGCACTCAGGGCAAGTTGTGGCAATAAGATGTGAATTCCAAAGAACAAATGTAGTCCCACCCCTATGACTTTGCTAGTGGTTGCAACTTTCATGGCTTCTTGGGTTGTTTTTTCTCACTCCTTGTGACTTTCCTCAGATGTTCCACATTCCTGACTTCTCCAGACTTCTGTTATCTCCATGCACTTTAGCTTCACTCTCACAGTTTCATGCACAGCTCTCAGGGGAACACAGTCTGGCTTCCCAGAGCTTCTGAAATCTGGGTAGAAACCTTGACCCAACTCATGTTCGGCATTCCTATAAAACCAGCACCATGTGGATTGTGCTAAGGTCTGCTGCCAACCAGAGCAGCAGCCAAGTCTTCTTGGATTAGAGCTGCAGAGCCCACTGAGTGCCTGATTAGCTAAGCACTATGAAGAGAATTTGGGGAATCAATTCCCTTGGTGACCTTTTTCTCGCATTTCACCTGATGGTTCTCTTCTCAAAACAAAGTTGTTGACTTTTATACCTTGTAGCCTTCCAAAGTTAGGGTCTTGCTTATGATCTCAAGATATATTTCCTACTGTCCTGATGTAAAGCATTTAATTTCATTTAAGTTTTTTTACCAGCTTCTCACTCCAAGGCAACACCTTTGCAAGCACTTCCTTTATAACCTAGCTGAAAACTTTTTAAATGAGCTTTTGCTCCTGATTTTCAATATAAACCAGACTAAAAGCATTCAGCCATATTCATACAACATCCTGAATGCTGAGCTGCCTTGAAATTTCTTGCACCAGATTAACTAGTCTGCTGCCCTTAATCTGTATCCCATAAAGTCTCAAGACATGGGCAAAGTATAGACAATATTTCTGTCAAAGTGTAACACTTACAGCCTCTAGCTCAACAGCCAACAGAGTTCCTAGTCCCAGAAGAAACCTCCTGAACTTGGCCTTTCTACTCTGCACTTTTATCAGCATTCTGATCTCCTGAGCTCTGACTAGAATCTCTCATCAAGCTCAGCGTATAGCATTCTAGGGATTCTCTAGATAGTCTCTCCAAACCTTTTCATACATCTTCTGAAAACCGGTTCTAAAGACTTCTGAACCACACATGATTGTAAATCATAGCAACAACACAACTTCTGGTACCAAAATCTGTCTTAATCACTTTCTTGTTGCTGAGACACAATACCAGAGACCTACAACTTAAACTAGGAGAGGTTTGTATTAGTTCATATTCTCAGTCTGTAGTCAGCTGGTTCCAAGGAAAGAAAACATGGCAGAGGGGCTTAGTGAAGGAAATCTGCTCATGTCATTGCAGCCAGGGTGCAAAAAAGGAAGAAAAGACCTGACTAGGGAGATATATGCTTCCAGATCATGTCTCCAGTGACCACCTCCTCCAGTCAACCCCGCTTCCTAACATCATCAGCTATTGCACCTCATGTTTCCATCACTTTCCAAAAGTCTCACTTCTGAGTGTATAAAGCTTTCAGGAGACATTCTTGATCTTAACAAAAACAATTAATAATACATAATTTGATGACCTAGAAAGCCACTTATCTTGTATCATTTTGGAGGAAACTTATAAATAAAATGTGTCCTTGCAAACTGGATATAGAATCTAAAGTTCAGAGATACACTAGTCCAGGTAAAGTATACTAATGCCTTAGGTACACACTGAAATAAAAAGTTGCTTAAAATAACATATATTCTGTGTATAAAAGCTACCTGCAATCACACAGTTTAAGATGTAAATTTAGAGTTTAAGTAGTAAGTTAAATGATGGTGAGTAGCATTCAATCTAAAGATTTTTTTATTAGATCATGTTGATTATGCAGAGTTACATTGTAACATTTTCATACATGTGCTTAACATATTTTAAACAAAATTTATGAAGATTACCAGGTGGCAAATCAAGGATGTGGACTGCACATCCTGTGGAAAGAACGCACATGTGGAAAGAAGCTTCAGAGCAGCAAAAATACCATGGAAGAGGAAAGTGATGAAGAACTGGGCAAGTGTAGGTCAGGAAGAGTGTGCAGGCTGTGGTGGAGAAGCACAGATTTCACACTGAAGCTGACAGGGATACACTGAAGGATTTAAGCAAAGGAATGAAATGACAAGGCTCTCCTCTGGCCTCGTCCCTCACTGGCTAAAACTTAGGTCAAATCACTGGATTCAATTTCTATCCAACTATTTTTTGAGAAAATAAAAAAGCCTTAGTCAAACAAAGGGGATCCAGAATCAACACATAAATCAGATGAAACAGATCACGCTGGTTGAACTTTCACTCTTTGCCAGTCTCCATGGCTCATCCATGAAATCCCCAGAGCTCCATGGATTACAGGGTAACAAAACAAAACCACTGATGTTACACATCTATTTCCTTATCTATACTAAATTTCATAAGCTCTAGAAGGCTCACAACAATGTCTTTCTATACAGCATTATACAGTTGAGCTTCCCCTAAAGGCATTCTAAAGCAATCTTTTTGGATCACTTGACTGGCAAGACATCAAAATTTTATTTTCATTTTCCTACCAGGGAGTTTGCTGCCAAAGAGTGACTTCTGTACTAACAAAGGAGATGTTCAGATACACGACCTTACATTAAATGGAAGAACCTTACACACTTTAGACAGCTGTTCATGATGATACTCAAGTAAAAGGATGAGTTCATACTATCAGTAGCACTACCACTTCACAGGAGTACCAACTATTCAAGTTATGCTTCAAATATAAAGTTACTTAACTATGTTAACAGAACAGACTATAGAATAAGACTGAAGGTAGACCATGCTTGGAACATAGACTCTTTCAGATGTTTCAATGTCTAAGAGTAAAAAAAAAAAATAAAAACTACCAACAATTAACAACTACTGAGAAGTAGTTTACTCTCAGGTACTGGTTATCATTTTTCAAGAAAAAATTCTTTTTCTTCATTTTGTTCAGTATGTGATAGGAGTCTCTTTTGCATGATTAGATCAATGTGGTTAACATTGCCCTAAAGAAGTATTTCAATTTGCTCATTATAAAAGATAAAGAATAAATATTTTGGAGATAAGATGAGGAAGTGATAGCATCATATAATATGAACATGATGAGATGTGTAGAGGAATCACAGATGTCTTCAATCTTCATTCCCATATTAACTTGTAGCCCTTCCAATACTTATTTTTTATTTATTTTTCCAATTTTTTTTTAATTTTAAAGAGGGTAAAATTAAACAGAACAAAACAGAACACAACAAAGCAATGTAAGAGACATAAATTTGAAAGCAAGACAATAGGAGAGCTTCACTATCTATCATATTCTCTTGTTTTCTTCCAAATAGCTGTCCATATCTTCACATATAGGGAATTCACATGAAACAACATAGTATGGAACTGATCTGAACAGCATGAGGAAGGCCTTTTAGGTCTTCAAGACCAGACAATAGGGAAGCCAACAATGGCTGCCATAGTGTCTCTCATTCTCTTCAAAATAGCTGTCCATACCTTCATGCATGTTGAACTTAAACAAAGCAAAACAGGCTAAAATCACTCTGAACAAAGAATGATACCATTGCTGGATTTCACATCATGACACTATGGAATCAGCACTACATACTGTAGTGTCTCTTTTTCTTCAAAGTAGTTGTTCATTTCATCAAGCATTATATAATTGGTTCTTATAAACTGTTTATAAGTTCTACGCATGCAGGAGTCTCTACATGTATATTTATCCTTTCTGTATTAGAAAGGATTCTGTCTTGCTTTGTGTGAAAAACAACACAAAGCAAGACAAAACAAAACAAAACAAATTCCTAGAAAAACATGAAATGAAAATGTCACATAAAACCACAATACAAGGTAATCTACAATGGTTACTATGATGTCTCAGCAGTATACAACAATATTAATAAAAACAAAACATTGGAGACATTATAAGACTTCAAAACAGGTAATAATCAAACCAGAGTAGGTAGCTTAGTGAATCTTGTCATCTTCAGTGTAGTTACCTATTCTCTTAGACTTGATGCTATCAATCATAAGAGATTTGAATAAAATCATTCAATACAAAATAGCAATCTAACAAACCAGATTCAAATAATATCAGTCATAATAAGACAGTGTAAGTGATACAAGGCTTCAGATCAAGTTAATAGGAAATTAAAGATGATTACCATAATATACCCTGCTATTTTGGGGATAGCTGTCTATGCCCTCAAATCTAGTGCAAGTAGACAAACTGGGATAGAATATAATCCATCTAAACAGAGTGGTGAGAATAATGTAGATTTTAAATCCTGTTACACCATTAACAATATCCTCTGCCTTCCTTTTTTACACAGTTTCTCCCCTTTCACTCCCACAGGGTGCACTGCACATTTTGGGTCCCACTAAATCCCTCAGTTTTTAGATTGGGGGGAGAAACCTCTTATTTACCCTAACTGGTTCTGAACCTTCTGACTCCTGGGCTTGATCTTGAGTTGTATTCCCTTACCTATAAAAGTTTCAAGGTTTTCCTTCATTATAGCTGAGTAGTTCTCTACTGAACAAAAGTATCATGTCTTTTCAACCTATCTGCAGGTGCTGGTGGAGTTGCCCCTATGTTTCTATGGTTCCCTGTCACATAAAGCATTGTTTTCTCATATTTGACTTTCTGTCCATAAACCCTCTTTCAGGTTAATTATGTTTCCAATACAGAGCATTTTGATAGACCCTATCTCCTGATTTACTCTGCCTGTGTCTCTTTTTGTTAGTATGTCAAGGCCATCTATGTTAGAGATTACAGCCAACCTTCTCTGCCACATTTCTGTGATTCTATTTTTCTGCCGCTGGTTATCTACTTTCCTTTTCCATTCCATTGTCTGCCCTGTTCATTGAGGCCGCTCTGCCACTGTTCCTGAAATCCTGGCATTTTTTTTCTCTCTCTCTAGAATGTCCCTCAATATTTTTTATAGGGTTGGGTTGGTGGTCATGAATTTCCCCAGTCCCTGTTTGTCATGGAAGCATCTTGTTTCTCCATTAATTCTAGAGTTTTGCAGAGTACATCAATCTGGGCTGGAGGTTATTTTCTTTCAGGGTTCAGTTTACTTTGCTCTAAGCTCTTCTTCACTTGATGGTTGGTGTTGAGAAGTCTGCCATGATTTTGATGGGTTTTCCTTTATAGGTGATCTGTTTCTTTCCTCTGACAGCTTTTAATTTTCTGTTCTTATATTGAATTTCTGGGATCTTGATTATTATGTGTCTGGGTGTAGTTCTGTTTTGGTTGTAGGTGGCTGGAGTTCTGTATGCTTCATACATCTGCATATCATTTCCTTTTGTTATGCTTGGGAATTAATTATTTCCTTAATTATTTCTGTGAATAGCCTTTGTAATTCCTTTGTTTTGACTCCTGCTTCTTCATTTACATGTTTCATTCTTAGGTTATAGATCTTCTTGTTGTCTTCTATCCTTTATATTGTTACTGCTTGTTTCCTTGTGATTTTTAAGAGATCTTTCCTTTCTTGATCACATACTGCAAGCCTGTCTTCAAGTTTTGATAATCCATCCTTAGTTTCTTTCAAGCAGTTTTGCCAGCTTTCAATGGAGTTTTTAGCTTCCTGGTAATCTCTTTGAATCTGCTTCATGTATTCTAGGTTTTCTTTATATTCTTCATTGAATGTTTCTCTCTTTCTTTTGTGTTCCTTCATTCTTCCATCTGTATCTTCTTGAGAGGTGCTTAGCATTTCTTTTATTAATCTACTTATATCTTGCTTAACTTGAATTAATATTTCAGTTTTGATCTTGTCTACGAGGTCCTGAAGACATCGCTTTATGTCTGCTTTATATATACATAAGACAGTTAAGATAGTTATATAGCTAGATTCTATTAGCTCATTGAAAAGAAAAGTTTGTACTAACATTTTTTGGACAATATCCCATGCCTATATCTTGTACCCTGAGCATATACTATGAAGATAACAATATACAATGTGTTAATTATTATTACTCTCATTATCTTGTTTTGAAAGTCTGTTTTATATTTTGGCTCTTGAAAATAATAACAGAAAATATTTTCACATCCCAATCCCCAAAGGCTATGACCATCTGTCTCATCTTACCTGACAAAAGGCAAAAGTGACTCCAGGGTCTGGAAATGGGAGGTCATCCTGGATTATCCTGTAAGTACAATGTAATCACAAAAAGCCCTTTGAATAAAAGCATTATAGGAAGATCTGAGTTAGAGAAACACTTAAAGGCAAAAATAGAGAGTCAAATTAACAGATGCTAGGATTCTAGCTTTGAAGACAGAAAAAAGGATTTCAGCAGACAAGATATGCTTGGAAACTGGAAAGCACAAATACACACAATTTCCTCTTGATTGTCTGGAAGGAATGAGTCTTGCTCATCAAGTTTGGACTCTTGATATCTAGATAAAATCTCATGTTATTTTAATCTACTGAATTTTTCATAATTTGTTACCAAAGTAATAAAGAACTAATACTGAAAGTGGGATACTGTTATATCAAATACTTAAATATGTCGTTTGTAGTCTTGGAACTGGGTAAGGAGAAAAACTTGAGGAGCATGAAAGAAAAAGTAGGTTGCTTTGAACACATCATTGGCTAAAAGCACTGCTGATGAAGATCGAGAGTGAAGTAAGCAGTATGGTAGAGAAAACCTTTATCATCTTAGGGAGAACACCTAGATAATCATAGATAGCCCCTATACACATGAAAACACTGCTGGTGAGATCTGAGAAGGAAGCATGAATGATGTTATTTGAAACTAGAGGAAAGGGAATTTAACAATATAGAGTTAGAAATTGTAACTGAGGAGCTCATAGCCCTGGCCTGTGGAAAGAATGGAAGGCCTAGCGGTTCGTTTGCTGCACAGCAACGGGCTGAGTGGCCTGGGCTGTTTGGATTGAAAGTCTGCACAGACCTCCATCTCAGCGTGACTGTTTGGGACTGGTAGGCCTGCCCTTAATCCACAGGGAACTGCCTGGAGACTGGCATTTGGGCCAGGTCTGTTTGGGCCCATAGCCCCGCCCTTCACCCCCAGGAAGTCTCCCAGAAAGCAGCATCGTGGCCTGTCTCTTTGGGGCCCTAAAGTCTTGGACCCGCAGAGTGGCCCGGGCTATTTGGATTGGGAATATTGTGGAGACAGGCATCTTGGCCAGGTCTGTTTGGGACTGGGAACTTTTCAGAAACCAACATTCTGGCCTGACTCTATGGGACCTGTAGGCCCTTCACTCGCAGGGAACCTCCTGGAGACCTGCCTGGGACAAAGCACAGTGGCCTGGCCTGCCTGAGATTCCACAGGCTCCGGGATGACCACACCCAGCATTTGCCTTACAAATTAGGGAGCCATGAACCCACAGAGGGGAGTTAGGACCCTGAAAGGAGGCCAAGAGCCTGTTGGGGAGCCACTGCCCCTCCAGGAACTGAGGGTGTAACAGGTAATTCACCACACATGCAGAGAAAGCTTTGGAACACCGCTCAAAGTAAGGAAATATACAAAAATGACAAAAGGAAAGACCAAAAGGCAGGCTCAAAGCCCTAGCCCACCCCAAGAAAGCTTAGAAGCCATGTACATGGAAGAAAAAAGAAGCCATACACCTGAAATGTCTTAAATAATATCAAATGAAATAAATATGCAAATAGGGAAAGTTATGGAGAAATTCAAACAAGAAATACTTGCCCAGGTAAAAGAAGAATTGATAAAAATAGTGAAAGAAATAGTGAACACATCTAGTGAAAACACAGCTAAAAAATTAGAGGAACAAAGCAAACAGATAGAATCCCTGAAGAACAATATAAGAAACAAACAGAATGCATAAAGCAGATTCAAAGAGATATACAGAAAATGAAAAATTCTATTGAAAGCTGTAAAAACCGCCTCAATGAAAGTGAAGACAGAATTTCAGACCTCGAAGATAAGATTCCAGCCAGTGAGCAGGAAAGAGAAGATCTTTTAAAAATAACAAAGAATCAGGAAATAACAATTCAATACCTGCAAGATGATGCAAAGAAAAATAACATAAGGTTAATAGGGATAAATGAAAAAGAAGGGGACAGCCCAAATGATATCAAGAGGATATTTACAGAAGTAGTAGATGAAAACTTCCCAAACATGAGAAGAGAAACAGACATCTGGATAAGTGAAGCATATAGAACTCCAAACAGTCATAACCAAAATAAAACTACACCTAGACACATAATAATCACCATCCCAGAAATCCAACATAAGAATAGAATACTAAAAACTGTTAGAGAGAAAAGACAGATCACCTATAAAGGAAAACCTATCAGAATCACGGCAGACTTCTCAACACAAACAATGAAATCAAGAAGAGCATGGACTGAAGTATTGCAGATCCTAAAGGAAAACCACTTCCAACCCAGACTGACATACCCTGCAAAACTGTCCTTCAAAATGGATGGAGAAATAAGATACTTCCATGACAAAGAACAGCTGAAGAACTTCATGAACACCAAACCAAACCTACAAAGAATACTGAAAGACATTCTAGATACACATGGGAGAAAACCACCAAGCAAGGCAGACA
>PVJX010047314.1:0-11949 GCA_004027295.1 Dolichotis patagonum
TTTTTCTAAATTCTTCATTAAATTTTTCTCTCCTTTTGTGTTCCTCCATTCTTCTGTCTGTGTCTTCTTGAGAGGTGCCCAGCCCTTCTTTTATTGATCTACTTACCTCTTGTTTAATTTGAAATAATATTTCAGTTTTGGTCCTGCTTACAAGTCCTGAAGATATCTCTTTATGTCCGCTAATGATGTGTTTGATTTTGCATTTTTGCTGCCCTCAATCTCTTTTGTATTTACATCTCCTGGATCAATGTTCTCAGGGTTGGGGCCTAGGGGTTTTTTCTTATTTCTCCCTCTTGTCATGTTTTTGGTTCCTTCTGTACAAATGTACAGTGTAATTCCCAGACCCTTTTCTTGTTGGTTAAGGCTCCTCTAGAGGGTGCAGGCTCGGAGCTTTAGCCCTCTTTAATAGGTTATCAGAGATTAGAGTTCACCCATGGCAGTGTGCACTGGCTCCTCCCCTCTGGGCCAGTCAACCTTTGCAGGCCTTCACTGCGTCAGTGTGCACTGATCTCAGGGAATTAATTTGTAGCGACTCACTGGGTCCCCACCAGTGGCATGGCCTAGTCCAAGCAGATTCCACCAATCTGGTCAGCAAGGGGAGTAACCAACTGAAGCCACTTCCTTATGGAGTTAATGCTGTCCTTCCCAAATCCAACATGTCATCCAGTCAGTTTCCCCTTTGCTTTGGGAAGGTCTTATTCCCATCACTCACCGCGTGTTGATGCCAGTCCACGAGAACTGCTGGGCTCCCAGACCTCCAACTTCATGCCAAATTCTGATCCAGTGAATGTACCATCTTTTTTTCCAGATCTTTAATGGATTTTATTCTTCTGAGAGCTACTGAGACAGGAATTTTTAAAACAGGTAGAACATGGTTCATCTCATCTTACCAATAAGAAGCAGAACCAATACTATAGTGAATATGTTGAGAATACACATTTTAAATTTAATCAGACCTTTGTTTGGGTCCGGTTTGGGCCAAGACATATGACTTGGATTGAGTTACATAAATTTAGTGTGCTTTAATTTTCTCATGCCTAAAAGTATAAAAAACATACTAAATATTGGGAATGTTGTGAAGCTTAAACATTATTAAAATTACTTAATATTTCATTTATTTATCTCATTTGATTCATTTACTTATTAATTTAGGTCCTGGGATTTGAATTTAGGGCTTCTTTTGGAAGCATTGTACCATTGAGCTATACCCAGAACACTGAATTTATATTGTTATTTTGAAGTACTTTACAGCAAAAGATCCTGGCTGGGTTAATTCAACAAAACTTAATGTAAGACTTTAATCAAACACTGAATACTGTGAATTGACTTATGTCAGCAAATTTTGAGTAAAAAAAAAAACCTGAAATAAAAGAGGTTTGCAAATGTGTTTACTTTGTATATTTTTAATTTCATTTAGTGAAATAATCCTCGTGTAAATTTACATATGAAGAAGTAAAATTTCACAGCTTATAATTTGACCCAGTCTAAAAGCTAATAACGGAGGAATGAGCTGTGATCTTCTGTATTTTCAGACTCTCAGTTGTGATATAATGCATCAATACAGGCTAAAGATAGGCCAAAAGCATAATGGTGATTATACATACCTTGCTATTGTTTAACCTAGCCTTCTTCATAATGTATGTTTAGATGGATGATGGACAACTATGTCCTGATGCCCAAAACAATACTAACTAAAGATGAAAAAGAAAATTCACATCTTTTGTAACTCATAATTCTTATTATGCAGTACTTAAAGAGATTCCAGTTTTTCTATATTAACATAAACTTGCCACAGTATTTAAAAAAAATCATAAAGGCCCTGGTTTTGAAGTATAAATGCTGACTTTTATATTGAACATAAAAGCAAGTATCATTGAATCATTAATCTGAAAAGAATTTCAAAGGAACATTTAATCTATCTCTTGCCTCAAGATAGCACCTCACTGAAACTATTTCTGTGAGAAAATAAATGCTTCAGAGAAGTATTCCTTAAACTTCAGAATTCTGTTCAATCAGACAGAAGGTTACACAATATGTGTTGTATATAAATCATATAAATTATGGCCTGCCATGTTAGGTGTACAAGAATCATAACTTCTTTTCCTCATCATTCAATTTTTATTTCCTGCTTACCCCCATTGCTATCAGTAAATTTTCCCAGAGTTGTGAATTGAATTATGCAAAAAGGACCTTGGTATTTGAGTTGGAAAATGGTTCTTGGTCTAGACACTAATTATTAGTCACCATGGCACTGTTCATCCATGTTTTTCTGTATTCTTTCACTTAGGTGCTTTATTTCAAGACCTTTTTCAGAGTATTGGTAGCAGAGATCACTTCTGCTTGGACTCTTAATTCCTCACTACTCCAGTGTAGAACTAGTTAATCTTTTCCCCCAAGAATGATTACACTAGACATTATTAGAATTGATCTTCTTTCCTTTCCCAGCCCAGATTTGTTTTCCTCTAAATTAGCTACATTCCTAGTACATGTTTTTGTTTGTTTGTTTGTTTGTTTTGGTTTTGTTTCATTTTGTTTTGAGAGTGAGGTTCTCACTATGGAGTTCAGGTTTCTGTGAAGCTGCTACATAGCCCAGGCTGACCTTGAACAGTAATCCTTTGGCCTCAAACTCCTGAATATTAGGATTAGAGGTATGCACCACCATGCCTGAGATCTAGTACATTCTTTCCACATCATCTGCACAGAAGTTTTGCTGATAAGAGACATTTCTCTTATTGCATTGCTGTAACGGAAGATTTTGGTGGTAAATTACTTACCTGGTTGAAGAAATGTCCACTCCTAAGGTAATCAGTGGCACGGCAAATGTATAAGGTTCTGCTTCTGCGGCCGTGCCTGGTTCTACAGTTGGTGTTGACACATCTATGGTATGTGGCCTGAGAGCTGGTTATCAGTTTCTGGGAGGAACCAACATAAGAGACAGGAGGATGACAATTTACAACTGTAAAGTCAACTTTGGCATTAATATCTCTAGGCATTCTTGTCAGCTAGGGCCTACTTTCTCATCCTTGTACCTTTCCTAGGGAATCTTACAGTTGTTTCAAAGAAAGTCAGGGCTTCTATTTTATTGACTACAATAGTTTCATCACCCTGAAACTTCTTATAAACCTGTACACACATTTTTAAGAATTTCTAATTGGTTAAGTTTTTCAAACTCAAAAGCCTAAAAGAAAAGCTGTAAATACATTTTCATTTAAACAGCAGTTATCTGTTTAAATAAATGTAAAGAAATATTTCAAGGAAAAGATGAACAACAGATGATTGGGCTATTATTTCCATAATTTTAAAAACAAAGGCCATGCACCAAGGGATTTTCCTTTTGTATCTGTTGTGTGATTAATAAAATCATGTACCTTTAAAGCAAGAAGAAAACATACGATAGAATTCTTTTTTTTTCTAAATTTTTATTAATTTTTAAGAAACTCCATGCACTAAAGCCTTGGTCTACAAGGTGACACTGATATAAGGGAATCAAACTCCCAACCTACTATATGTCTGGTACGAGTTCGTGTTCTCTAAAATGGAAGAATGAATTTTAGGAACAACAGAGGTTAAGAGCAGAAATACTTATTGAGAAAAAGAAATCTTCTGTCTGAGAGAGAGAGAGAGAGAGAGAGAGAGAGAGAGACAGACAGAAGGTGTCCCGAGTGGGTTGCCCAGGACTCTGTCTTTTCCAGGGACTTTTATAGAGCAAAATCATGAGATTAGATGGCTCAAAGATCAGGAAAAATGGGAATTTGCAATGGGCATTCTAAGAGAGCAGTGACTGTTCCCTATGGATTGGAACAGTGACTCCCGACTTCTTAAAGTGATCCAGACTTAATCCCTAAGGATTATACTTAATAGTGTGATTGCAAAAAAAAAAAAAAAAATAGTGTGATTGCATTTGTTTTGCCTTCTGTCCTGAGATCTGGCCTGCAGCAAGAAGTATGGGTCTCCTCCAAGGTCATCAGACATCTGGTCCTCTGTGCTGGCTTCTTTAAAGGCCTAGCCTGTCTGACTGCCTACCATTTTTCTAATTAGGTCAGTTGCCTATAACAACACTAATGGGCTGTGGAACTGTTAGGAGTTGGGATGGTGGTAGGCCTTTAGGTAACTGAGGGTGTGTCTTCAAAAGAGGTTGTGTGATCCTTGTCTCTTCCTCAGTCTTTCTTTTGCTTCCTGACTAGATATGAGTGGTTTTACAAAGTTGCCTGCTTCTGTCATCATGTACTGCCTCACTACAGGCCCAAAGCAAGGAGCCCTTAATCCTGGGCTGGGCCCTCCAGAAGAGGCCTTTTTTCTTTGTGAATTGATTTTCTCAGTTGTGTGTTATAATAGCAGAAAACTCACTAACACACGTCTCAATCTGAATTTATGTATTTGCCATTCCTTATAAATTTTTTTTCATAACATATCTTTACTTTTAATGAACCCATGATTAATATATCCTGGGCAGATCTCCAATACTGCTCCATAATTAGTCTAAATTTTTCCTACCATATTGCTTAATGGTTTCTTTTTTCTTTCTTCTTAACTAATATAATTTTCTAAACCAAGGACCTTATAAAGAGTGAAATTCATCCATTTTACATAAACAAGTTCTTTTGGAGATTTTTGTTTCAGTTATGTCTCAATATGACATAAATATTTCACTGAAATTTTCAGAAACTTTCAAAACTTTTCACAGATCTCTTCTACAAATACTAGTGGGGTTCTTGATCATGTTCCTTGCCATGGTAACAAGTGAAATATTCACCTTCAATAAATTCTGGTAGTTGATTTCATATCTGACATTTTTATCTTTCTTCTATGATTAGCATTTATTCTTAGAGTCTGTAGTTCATCTCATTTGTAAAGATACCTTTACCTCTTCCAAAACAAGTCCACATTCATTTCATATATAAACTTCCGCTCTTGCTCTCCGTAAATGGACTACTTTATCCACCTCTTGTCATGTGCTAATGACTTCCTCAAAATCTACGCATTTCATGTACAGGCTCTTGGTAATGATTTTCTGCATGGGGATTATGGTATTTTCAGTTTATCTTTGGTTCTGCATTTATCCAAGAAAAAACTAGTTCTATATAATGAGTGTGCCTTTCTAATTCTTCCAATAAAAATAGTATAGTAGGAAATATCAAATAACTTCTTTATTTTTTAGTTGTAATTTTTTCTATTGGCTTTAGTTTTCCTCAACATTCACTCACATTTCTCTGTACTTTTGCTTTCTACAATTTTATTTCAGAGAAAGTTGTATTTTTTTCATTTCAACCAGGATTTTCCGTCTATTTGCTGATTTAGACCAAATCATTTGGTGTGTTATATCTCCTTTATTATGTTCACTTGATGAGAAATGGATGGATGACTCACTATTCATTTACCATTTTGGGAATTTGGTTTGGTAAAGAACCGGATCCTCATTCTTGGAATAAGTTATGAGACTTTTATTCATTGTAACAGTTTTCCTCATATGAGACTTGAAGATGAAGAATGGAGATAAAAATTCAAGCTATAAGTAAAGCTGTAGCTAGAATTGAATGTGAATTTGAGCTATGAAAATATTTATTGAAATGGATTTATTTTATTGTTTTGTTTCATTATATAACATTATTTTCCATTTTTTCTTGGTGTTCTAATAATTACATTAATAATCTAAAACATTTAAAAATTTTTACTTTTCTTGTAAATTTGTAATCCTCTGAATCTTCACCATGTATACGCAATATTATGTGTTTGTAAGTACTTTCCCTTCATGAATAGTATTGTAATTCTCTCCCCCCAACCACTGCACATTCACACACAGTCATCATTAGAGCATATTGCTAAATATTTAAAATAGTTTTTTCCTATTTATGAATTATTTTTAATTTGAAAAGTAAAAGTTTACATATTATTGTTCAACTTGCATGTTGATATGAGCAAAAAGATATGTGAAATAAAATACCTTGTTTTAGGAAAGTACTGTGTTTTAGCAATGATGTCTTAAAAATGTTAAGTACATGAATGGATCAGCAAAGTACAAAATAAAATCAATCAATTCTATTTTAATGTGATATATTTCTCTTCTCATTGATAAAGAAGAGTCACTGTTATTTAAGCAGCTATTCAGCAAATATGTGTTTGTATTTCACACACATATTTGCTGTGTCTGTGTATTCCACTAAAATAAATTTTTTTCCTACAAGTACATGCCTATCATGAATATTTTAAAATCTTATACTGAGACACCATATTCAGAGAACTTTAAAATGTTTTTTTTATGAAATGTTCATTTTTATTTACTTTTTTTGTAAATGATTGCTATATAATCATTAGATTTTATTGTCTGATTGTAAAGAGTTTGTTCATACTTATTGTCTCTACATTGTTATCTATAGTTTTCTAAATTTAGGAAAAGGTCTTTTTTATTTTTGTCAGAAATTTTGTACCAATCGAAACCAAGTCTGGTAATCAAAAAGCAAAAGATTCACGAGTGTCCTGAAACAGTTTTCTTACAGGAAATAAAAAATATTAATTGATTGGAAAGTGTGAACCAAAGTGATACAATGAAACAAAATTTGATAGTGTACTAATTACTTAAAAACCATTTTCATTTATATAGAAACAATTACTCCAACTTACCAGACATTTCTTTGGCTTGATTTTTTTAACAGAAATACACATTTGAAGTAATAAGCATACAACATTAATTAGCATATATAGTGTTAAAATTGCTACACTATCATTTTAAATACCAGAAAAAGTGAATAAAGAAAAGAAAAAAGGAAAGAAATTCAGAAAAAGTAAATCCCCAATTATCTTCCCAATTTTTTTTTTAAGTACTGGAGATTCATCTCAGGTCCTTGCTCTGAGCTAGGATCATCTGTTCCCTTTTAAAATGTCGAGACAATTTCCCACTAAGTTGCTAAATTTTCAGGCTGGCACAAACTTGTGATTTTTCTGCCTCAGCCTCCCACAGTGCTGAGATTACAGGTTGGTCCCACCATATCTGCTAAAATATTTAATTTAACTAATTTTTCATTTGCCCCTGGCCCACTTAATGGCAGTACTTGTGGCTGCATCATTTATCCCAAGGTAACTCAGAGACTGCAGTAATAACCTTACCCCCTGTAATAGTTGATACATGTGTCAACTTGAGAAGTCTAGAAGCTTAACTAAGTGACTCAGTAGCTGTACATCCTAGGATATAGAGGACTTGTCCTTACCTCTCTAGGCTGTTGTTCATTGTGTCAACTTGAGTTTAGAAGTTTAACTAAATGACTCAGCAGAGGTTCAGGGGCCTCACTTTGTAAACATCCTTAACCCATGCAAGAGGAGGGCACAGAGGACTTGTGAGTACTACACCCACCTGAGGGCAGATAGCTTCCATGCAATTTGAAGGAGAAAAGGAGGCTTGACCCCTGACTTTTTTGCTCTTGTAGCTTTTGCTGTTTTCCACCACCATGAAGTTGCCCCTTACTATGCTACCTTGTTTTTGAACTAGCTGATTACAAACTGAATCTTCCACAAACTGTTAGCTAAATAAACCTATTCTTCCTTAATTTTGGATATTGGGATTTTGTCTCAGCAACAAGAGAAAAGTAACCAAGGCACTGCCCAAATTTTCCACAAAATTATTGTGTTTGATTACTGCTTTTGCATTGCTCTACTATATCCATAGTCTTTGGAGACAAAAGACATCATTCATTTATAGCATTCTGGTTTCAGTAGTAGACTTACAATTACAATAATAATTTTGTATAATTGAAAATAAAATGAACAGAGACCATAAATTCTTTTATTGTTTTGCTACACAGATAATAAGTTTTAAATATTTGAAATTCCCTAAAAGAAATTAACCAGTGATAAAAATACTGGGGAAAATAAATAAAAATTATTAGTAAAAATATTAATATATTCCATTGGTTTAAAACTTGAAGTTTATTGTACAGCCAGGTGACTAGAGCCAATGATATATATTTCAAAGTAACTAAGCTAAGGCCAGGGATATAGCTAACTGGCATAACGTCTAGCAAGCCTGAGGTCATGAGCTAGATTCCTAGTACTACAAAAAAAAACAAGCTACTATATTTAAAGTTCAACACAAAATAGGCCAAGCAATTAGATATGTTAATTAGGTTGATCTACTCATTCCATATTGTATGCATACATCAAATCATTGTATCTTATGCTATTAATGTATACGATTAAGATTTGCCAATTAAAAGTAACATTGACTTAAAATTTAGAGCACTACACATAAAACTAACTTTAAAGTTTGAGATATACTTTTTATTTATTTTTTATTTATTTTTTTATCAGGGATCAAACTTACAACTTTGTGTTTGACAGGCAGGTGTTATGCCTCTGAGCTATATCCCCAGCTGAGATATATTTAGACTGATCATGAATGTGCAAATAATAAGTAGAGAAATATGTTCAAATACTGTATGTCTATACTATCTTATTATCAGTAAAAGGTCTCTTCCATAGCCCACACATCCCTGACCTCCAGAAAAGCAGTCACAGCCTGGCCTTACTACAACCTTCTTGCTGAGGGAAATGCCAGAACTCAATTTCAAGCTTAATTCTTTCACAGATGAGACTGAAAATTTGGTGGCTAATGTCTTCTCAAAGTTGTTAAAACTTAATAATTTTTGATGAAACTAATTCTGAGTACATGCAACCCAAATGAGATGCATGTGTTATGGTTGTGCTTGGATATCCTCCCAAAACCTTATGCAGTCACAGAGCAGGATGGGTCTAGCATTTTTTATTTGTTCATTGTCTAGTGCTGAGATTGGCAGTGTGATTGGTGCACCCACCCAGGAGTGGGTAGCCAGCATAAAATATAAGGGAGGGAAGGAGGTGTGTTTTGCCCATTGACTTTTTCTCTCTTGTTGCTTATGGCTGCCATGAGCAGTTGCCCCTTAGCCATGCCACCCTGCCTTGGAACCAACTCAGTATGTACTGAAGCCTCCAAAAACTGTAAGCTAAATAAATCTTTCCGTCCCTCATTTTGAGCATCAAGTATTCTGTCTCAGCAATGAGAGAAAAATAAGCAAGACATCCTGTAAGAACAAATCTTCAAGTTATGACACCATTCTTTTTACTGACAGCCATCGTAACATAGATAATTGCACTGCTAAGAAGCAAAGTTTGGATGAACGTGAAGAGGCCTTCCGATTAACCAAAAGTTTCTGTTATTCATTGGGATACTACAAAGACATAAGCATTATTGAGGAAGTGAAACCTAAGATATAAATGCTGATTGAGAAATGTGACATGTTTAAATGTGGATAAAGCTCCTGATTCTCAGAACGGAAGATAGGAATGACATTGGGATATTCACTCTGGGAGAGACAGCTGTAAGACAAGAACTGCTCAGGACAAAGCTGATTCTCATCTTGATCAAATTTCTAGATATTGCTATATTATGAGCCTAATTGGTTTCTCAACTGGCTACATATCCCCATATAAAGGACTGTAACCACATTGGGAAAGGGATTGATGAGAAAGAATATATCCACTTTTAAATTGTCATATCAGATCTGAAGAGCCAATGTGTCACTCTAACATGATATGAGTTTTTAAAATACTGCAACAACCAAATGGCCCCAAATAGCAATGCAGAGTGCTAGAGTCAAAGCAAGGGAACTTGGGAGTTCTGCCTCAAGATGAACAGTGAGGGCCTGGATTTGAGACATGATCATAATAGTGAGAGAAATGGGTGGAAATAGTAATTTCACCACTCTGCTTTTGGGTAGTCTAACAAAACTCTCATCTAGTTCTTTGAAAATTATAATGATTAGAGCAATGGGCTAAAAGTGTTTCTATTGGTTTTGTGTTTTCACTTGTTTGGTGAATGATAAAGTTGCAGCAAAATCTACTTTTCTTCTCCCTGTGGTATTTTTTTTTTAATCTCTGGGATTCACAAAAGGTGGATCTGATATAAGTAGAGTTGCAACGAATCCTTTAATATTAATTAACATAATATTATAATAGTATTTATTTGTGTTTTGATCATTGCCTGTTACATCTTCCAGAAGATAAGTTTTCTAATGAAAAGTCTTTCTTTAGGCAATGTAAAACAGCCTGAATGTAGGAAGTTAATATTTAGAATTTCAAATACTCTTGAAATGTTCATTATTTTTAAGAAGCTCAATGGTGTATCCATAATTAATATGTGTTAAAAGTTCTTGTCTTTTCCTGTTTTAAGAAGTTGTGAGTGAATTTTGACTTAAGTAGAGATGTAATATAAAAGTTATATAAGAATGACCTTTACTAAAGCATTTGGCCTATCTTACTTTGCATTAACTAAAAGAAAAGCAAATTTTCTGCAGTGCTCTAGCCATCGCTAATGTAAGAGAAAAACAGTTGGATAGCAAATTAGCTGATCTGTTGCAATATGGTCAGAGCAACCATGTAAACAAAGAAATCTGCTAATCAAAAGCAATTTCTCATGAAACAAAGACAACAGCTAATTGAAAGCATCTGAAACTTAACATCAAAATGAAAACCCTTTAAGCTTTTTGTAGGAAAGCTGTTGGGAAATTATAAACCCTTGTAGCAGTTTAGAAGTGGAGATATTAGTAGAAATACAATTTCTCACTTTGGAAAAAATATTTTTTAAAACTCCGTAATTAACTTTCCCCCTAGTAAAACTGTTTGATGACACACAAGAAAATGGATCTCTCAGGGCCTCAAATCAGTGAGCGTATTGCAGGCAAATCCACGCTAGAATGAGTCTTGCACAGCCTGCTTGATGAGCCTTGCACAGCTGCTGTTCTGGCCTGGGGACCAGAGGTGAAGCATTCTTGTGAGCTCATATGCTCCCTTGCTTCACAGGGAGGGCACTGCAGAAATGGCAACAGCAGCAGATTGCTGTGCGAGAGTCACTAGGCCCTGAGTGACTCCCAGGGCTGAGGGTGTGTGAGGGTGAGAACAGATGAAGAAAGGGTGGGTGGCAGAAAAACCATGGGCATATTAGATTGTGCTGGATGAAAAAGACACATAATTGTGTGTCTCAATGCCAAATTTTACTGTATAAAAGTAGAAAATTGCTTTAAATAGGTCATTTCTTCTAAAGGATTTATAGAAGTTAGTGCCACCACTTTCACCACATAGCACAGATAGGATGAAACAGGAATTCAAAGTAATAGACGTAGACACAGACTGAAATAGAACCAAGTTCAATCCACTTGATATCCAGGGGCTACTCATTTCATTTTGTGTAAAAAAAAAATGCTTCTCCAGTCCTATGTTTATAGGAATATTTATATATGTCTGGTTATATATTTGTATATACATATTACTATATATATAAATTATATAGTATATATAAATTAGTGATATATATTATATATAAATATATATATTATATATATAAATTAGTGATATATTAAGGAATAAATACTTCTATATGTAATACCACTCTTTATTAATTATTTATAAAATCACTTATATATAAGTATGTGTATAGTTTTATATATATATATATATAGAGAGAGAGAGAGAGAGAGAGAGAGCTAGACTATACATAGAAATGCATACATCAAAATGTATGATAAATATACAAAGTGATAGATAATGTAAAAGGAACAGGAGAAAAAAGAGAGTAAAAAAAGATATAGAAAAGGAAGGAGAGAGGATAAAGGAAGCAAAATCAGGAAAAATTAGAGGAGAGGAGAGGTGTAGGGTTAATTTGCTGAATGCATAAACATGAAAATTATTTTCCTTATCCATTTGTAGAAAAAACAATAAAAAATTCATCCTTAATAATCAGGGAAATTCTAAATTAACATCAAATTATTTTGTTTAATCATCTAATTAAGTATTTTCTTATTTCCTTAAAATATCCTTTCATCATTTGTTTCTTCTCTTATCAAATGATCTGAGTCCTATTGGACTTTGTGATCTTTCATATTACCTGTTCTCCTGGCATAATTCGTACCAAGTGGGTGCTTCAGGAGC
>PVJX010047315.1:0-11909 GCA_004027295.1 Dolichotis patagonum
GCCACAGGGCCTACTTGAGGTTACTAATCATGGTCTAAAAGTGAGATGTGTAAGCATATTGTGTAATTTTTCATCAGCTACTTTTGACTGCAGAGAGTTGGAATTGACCTGACTGGTGTTACAACCAACTAAAAGAGTTGAAAGAAGATAGAAGAGGCTATTTTGCAGGAAGTGGGTATGATTGGTGATGAAATTTAAGTTAGATGATTAGATCAAAGATTTAAAAGTCTTGGCAGTCTTATAGGATTGATGCAGAGGTACTACAAGGAGTGAGCTAGAGAGTTACAACATCAGAGAGAAGCATTTTCTGAACTGACATTATGAAGGATTGCAGTAATTTTTAGTGACCAGATCAAGGAGCAACTAAGAATGTGTGATGGAACAGTGGGAAAGATCAGAAAAATAGAAGAGTAGAATATTGTGTGGATCATTTGTGTGGATGCAGACATTGTCAAGAAGCAGAGTAAGAGATTTACAATTGTAAAGAATCAAATATTCAAAGAACAGAAAACAATATCCCAGCAGCAATCAATGAAAACAATAAAATAGCTCAGGCATAGCATAGCCTGATAGCGTAAGATGGAAAAATGAATGATTAGAGCTAGAAAAAGAATGTCCCGAGAACCAGAGAACGGCCCAGAGATCTGGCCACGGCCATGGCGGAACCCAGGAGCCTGCATAAAGAAGCAATTCGCCTGCCCTCTTGGTAAGCGCCTTCCTCTGGCATGAGCCAGGAGGAGACCCACTAGTGTCTCTTGAACCTATGGTGCACGAGCTTGGAATCAAACATCCCAACACCTCCAGCCCCATTAGCAAGTGGGGACAGAGGTCTGAGCATCTCTTGGCAGGATGACTGTATGCAACATAGCAAATATAGGGGGTCTCCTCTATCTTCTCTTTGAAAGCAAGTGTTGTTTTCAGTTTTGTTTCATTATGATTGTTTTGCTCTATTCAATATTCTCTTTTGATTGATTTTATAATGTTCTGTCTTTGGTTTGACTTTGCTATACTTAATTGACTAGACAACTATTGTGAAGATAATGAGATATACGAAGGTATCTAGTACTGTTATCCCAGTAATCTGCTGTGATGTTCTATACCAAATTCACTGCACTGTCTCAATTGGCTTTGTTCTGTCTTGTTCTGTTGTATTTCTACTACTTTCAAAATAAATAGAAAGAAAGAAAGAAACAAAGAGAATGTTCCATAAACAGCAGTAAGGTCCGAAGAGGACTCTGATTCATATCCAGTCCTGGACAATGGCATATCGTTTGCCATTGTCCAGGACTGGCCATGAAAGCAACTGAAGGCAGTAGAGAGGGGAGTGTCCTCAACCGAAGCTAATACAACATACAGCAAAAGTTAAGTAAGTGCTTGGAGAAATAGAGGGCAATATGATAGATATTTTTGCAAAAATATTTTAATTCCAAGAAGTATACCAAAGAAACTTCAAAAGCCATGGGACATAAAAGATGATCAGAAGAAGCACCACACAGAGGCCTCTGGAGGTTAGAATGTGGGTGAGTGAGAGATGACAGGAGTTGACTCAGCCTCTGCTTGTGGGAGTTTTTACGCATGAGGATGACGACGTGGTAAATTCAGATCCAGGGGTCCAAGGCAGGCAGTGGTTAAAAAGCCCAATGTTGGGAGGGATGGTAGGAGGTGCTCTAGTCCCAAGCAGGATTTAAAGGCCTCACCTTGGCTTCTACTGCTGGAGGTGTAAAATCTCACCGTGGCACAATTTTCCTAGAAGCTCAAAGGCTGTCTCTGTGTACAGAAGGGTGATCTTACCTTGGCCTCACAGGCTGGCCTTAACTCTTACTGACAGTGGTAGTAGGACACATCTGTCCTCCTTTAAAATGCATATGTAGGCCGATGCAATGTCTCCTAAGTGTAACCCCAACAGGAGACAGGAGGATCCCCGTGAGCTGGCTAGCTTTGGCTACACAGTGAGATAAAGACCAGCCTGAACTACATAGAGAGACCTTATCTCACAAAACTAAAAAGAAAAAAATAGAAAAATAATGTGTATATACGAGCATGTGGCAAGATAGCTGACCTCTTTGGCAGCACTTTGTCAAATATTAAACCACAAGAGTAAAAATGGCAAGGATACCTTTTGGAGAATTGCCCTCATGTTAGTACTTCTTACAGAGAAAGAAAATAATGATGAAAATTATCACTGGGGAACCCTGGTGAATTCAGCTACCAAACTGTCCACTTTTCAATCTCTGCTGATGAGGAAACCTGTATTTTCTCAGCCTGGATCAATAAAAACTGACTTTCCTGTGAGCAGAAAATCTGTTAGTATCCAAACCTGAAATCATTCTTTCTCTGTGTTTCAGTGATGGCACTTTGTGTGCACCATATATGTGGGGGGATGTAGGGTACCTGTTGATAGACCCCCAGGAACAGGCTAGAGATATGGGTCCCAGAAGTGACTTTGTGCCTGTTCTTATGCTGCTATAAGTATGACTAGGGAAAATGAGATGAATTATTAGTAGTGACATTTTCCCCCACCACCTTGCACCTCTTTAAAAGAGAATATTCTGAGCAAGATGAGAATAACATGCAACATTACAGGTCCCAGAGGGGATACATGGTGGTGTAATTGATAGGTAAAAGAGATAAGGTAAGAGGACAGTGTGGGATTCAGAAAAAAATACAGGGGAAAGAAGACTAGAAGACCTGAGACCTGAGAACTAAATGATAAATGTGAGCAAGGCAGAAAAAGGGAATGCACAAATGCTCCTTTAATGATTTTAATGACTTTGTTTTATGGCAGTCAAAAAAGTGATAGTGAAATGAGCAGAGAAAAACCTAACTATAAAGTTATGCATTTTTAGAAATAATTCATTAGAGTGATTGTCAATGTTAAGTGGCTAGAAATTCTGTCCTTTGATTCAATTTTTAATCTTGGAAAAGCATTTTAAAGAGTTTCCTAATTGCAGTGTATACTATTTTGTTAGTTCTTACAGCAAAACATCTTGTATTCTTTCCCATTTATTTTGCTTAATGACATTTCTGGCACTGATGCACAATTTTAGTAAGTAGTCTACTCTCTAAAATGGACTGTATTTCTTTTTAAATAATCTAAATTGTTAGCAAAGAAGAACAAAGCAAAAAACGTTAAAAAGTAAAATGATATAGCATGAACATCGCTAAGCTATAAAGCAAGTACAGTTGACCCAGTTTACTTCAGCAAGTTGAATTGAGGGCTGCTTGAGTATATGACTATGACATATATGAACATTTACTCTGCAAAAATCATGTTGGTGTCCAGGTTAAGCCATGTCCATATGTCTAGTTTTGTCTGAGGTGTGGTGCTCATATTCTTTCCTTTTAATTTTATCTTTTATCTTATAAAACCCAACCTATATATCTTTTTGTTCAAATTCCTGTACCCTTTTGTGAGGACTGGATTACTACATCAAGGTGATACTGTGAGTACCTCACCTGAAATTTCATGTGCATACTTGACATGTCCCCTTAGTTACACAATCCCTTTGGACTCATAATGGCCAAATAGAACCCATGTTTTGGGATCATGATGCACCAATCTGAATATATTAAGTTCTGAGTGTCTTGCACTGTTAACATGCAGGTCAACAAACAGGGAGGATGCCTTCACATGGCTGCCACCAATAGATCTGAAGCCTGGGTGGAATAAGAAGGGAAAGGAGGAAACTGACCTGCTTGAAGAGCTTGTCTTTCCGAGCAGGTGCGTCCTTTGCTGGGGTCGCCATCATTGGGCTCCAAGTTCGCAATTTCTTCAGCCTTCCAAAGCAGACTTCCACAGGCAACCCTCCAGCAAGCTTCTGCACCTTCAAACTGGGACTGGCTCTGCATCCTTAATCCTTCTTTCACTTAGACTTCGGTCTTCTTGGTGGAGTAGATACTGGACCCTCTGCTCTCCAGTGCACAGATGGCCATTACTCCCGCCTCTCCTACACTGCTGTAAGTATGACCAGGAAAAAGACAATTAATGATCAGTAATCAGGTTGGGGATTTAGCTCAGTGGAACAGCACCTGCCTGGTAAGCATGAGGTCCTTAGTTTGATTCCCAGAACCAAAATAAAAGAATGATTAGTAGTGCTATGTCTCCCCATCACCTTAAATCTACCAAAGAAATCTTCTTACATAATTATACATATGTTTTCTAATTATTCTGTTCCTATGACATGTGTTCTTTTCACTAAACCTGACACCAAATGCAACTATCATCCGTCAAAATACACAAGCCAGGGACACAATTGCCGATTTGTCCCATTTTATCACCTGAATATATCTAACCATTAGCAAATCCTACTAACAGGACCTCTTCTGTGGCTACTTCTTTCATAGTCCACTGCCACTACTCACATCAAAATGATTATATACATATTACATTCTCCCACTAAAATGCCCAGTGTGGTCTGCAGTCACCTGTGTGGACTGGACATTGACTCCTCCCAATATTGACTCGTGGTATTTGCCTCCTCATTCTAGCACTGCTGCACTGGTTCCTCTAAAATACAACCACCCCATGATTTTAGGGACATGTGTCCCTTCATCCCTGTAGAAGACTATCCCTTTGTCTAGTGCATCTTCTCCATATCATTTTCTCCATATCATTTGTCTTTTCCCTCAGAGTTGCCTGGCCAGATTCTCTCTGCATCTCAAGGCAGCCTACAGCTTCTCCCACAGCAGTGTGGAGCATACTACATAAACCTCAGAAACCTTGTATCCCTCAGCCTTATTTACCACTGTGCCTAGGAGCACACCTGGCACAGGTACTTAATAAGTATTTGCTACATTAATTAACATGTGAACATCCCAGGCAAGTACAATGCAACTTCAGTCTTGGTTGTATTCCTCTTAATCTTATAAACAGAGCACCAGGGAAACTTCAGTCAAAAGGTATAAAGGCCAGGAGGCACACACCTATAATCCCAGAACTCAGGAGGCTGAAGCAGGAGGATCTCTGTGGGTTTGAGGTCAATCTTGGCTATACAGTGATTTGAAGGCCAGCCTGAATTGCACAGTAAGGCCTTGTCACAAAAAAACCAAACACACACACACACACACACACACACACACACACAGAGGAAGGCTGCCAATCTAAGTAATAGCACATCACATCTACATTGTATATTTAGTGTTATTTTATATAATATTTTCCTGTCTTTGCATTAAGTTAGAATAACTAAATTTTAAACTTCAGAACTAAGAACATTGACACTTTGGAAATCTGAGACTGGCTAAGGATTGCAAAGTCAGGAACTGTGGAAATACCTCCAGAAACTGGGTGCTGGTTCCTCTACAAAATTATTTCCACTGAAGTATTCTACTTTCTGTGCAAGCTCCCTCGTAGCGTGGAAACCACTGGTTGAGGTTTCTTCTAACATTATCAGCAGTAGCTTAGCATCCCGTACCTACCATCTAGCTACCTTCTTCTCCATTTTCTGTCTGCCACCACTGGGAAAACTCTCCCTCCTTTTAATACCATCTTGTACCTATAAACATTTTAGACAAACACTTCTTTTCTGTTATCAAATTTCCCACACATCACCAAACTGAGTTGCATATATCTACAAAAGCAGTAGCATCTCTTCTGTGTTTTAAACTGTGCCAACTGCAGGATATTTTAATCTTATTTACAGCATCTCTTCCTATTAGTCATCTGACCTTGGGAATGTTGCTCATTATCAGTTTTCTTATCTTTAAAATGAGCTTGACGATATCTACTTCCTCATTTTGTTGTAGGAACTGAAAAAGATTATTCATGCCAAGCATTTAAGGCACTACCTTACATATACTGAGAGTCCAATAAATATTAGAAATTATAATTGATTTAGGGAATAAAGTCTTTGTCTTCTCATCTATTCAGTTTGATACTTTCGATATTTTTGATAGTGATTTTAGTTTTTTTCACATAAGATAAAAAATCTAAAAATTCTTTAGAAAAATGATTTCTTTTAAAATCTGGTTTTAAATTTCCTGGTATGGTGCTGCACATCTGTAATCCTAGCACTTAGGAGGCTGAGACAAAAGGATTTCTGGGCTACATAGCAAGACCTTGTCTCAATAAATGAATGAATAAATACATAAATAAATAAATAAATAAATAAAAACCTGGTTTAAGAAGCAATGAAAAAGACATGGGTTCCAAGAAGCTGTGACACACGGATATCGCTAAGGCTCCCTTGATAGAGTCTTATAAAGTTAGTGACTTGGTCCTCACTTCCAAATGTTCAGCAAATGTAGTTGATGACACTGAAAAAATGAGTGCAAGTTTTTTGAAAGTGTTCTGAAGACAGCTCTCAATATAGTTCCCTGTGCTTTGGGTCCTTATCCTTATTTCATCATCTCTCTAGTAAATAAACCATTCAGAAAGTTCAAAGCACGGGAGTTGCGCTGTCCTTGGTAGGCCTTGGTGGAGATCTGATGAACTGAATTGATGAACTGAATCTTTCAAAACTATGTATTAGTGTATTTTATTTTATTTTATTTTATTTTATTTTATTTAGACTCTTTGAGACAGAGTTTTGCTAGGCAGATTAGGCTGGACTTGAACTCACTTTCCAGCCCAGGCTGGCCTGAAAGTCACAGTGACCCTCTGGCCTCAGCCTCCCAAGGGCTGGGATCACAGTCGTGCACCACCATGCCCAGCCTGGTACATTTTAGATAAACATAGTCATCATATTCATCAAAGGGAATTTGTACTTGTACATAATATATCTTAATGCTATTTTTACCCCAATCCATTCCCCTCCTTCAAACACCCTTCCCCACCTCATTTATAAAATCTTTGTTTCCTCTTTTCTCCTATTCTCTTTTTTTCTTTCTTTTCCCTTTCTTTCCCCCTCCTTTGTTCCCTTTCAAATTTGGAGACTCTCTTCCTATTTATCATTATGTATTATATATTTTGGCTCTTTTTTATACCAGGAATTGAACTCAGGACCATTTGCTTGCCAGGCAGGTGCTGTGCTACTGAGCTATATCCCCACCCCCTATTTTAGCCCTACAATATTTAAACTTATATATCTGGTTTATTTCACTTAAGAGTATGTTCTTAAGAAGCATCAATTTACCTACAACTGTCTCAACTTTATCCTGCTTTATGGCAGAGTAGTAGTACATTGTATAAAAAAAACTGTTGATAAGCAGTTCTAAAATTTAACTATTACAAAATGTGCTGCTACAAACACAGTTATGCATATATCTTTGTGATATGATGCTTTCAATTCTTTTAATAAGGTATTAAGAAGGGGAATAGCTGATCAAATGGGACCTCTACTTTTAGCTTTTCTGAGGAAGTTTCTTCGCTGATATCCACAGTGGTTGTACCAGTCTACACTCCCACCAACAGTGGAGAAAGGTTCATTTCCCCACAGCCCCACTCACATTTGTTATTGGTTGATTTCTTGAAGACAGCCATTCTTTCTGGAGTGAAATTAAATCTGTGGCATTTTATTTTGCATTTCTCAAGTGAATAGTTGATGTTGAACATTTTTCATGTATTTATTTGCTGTTTCTATGTCTTCATCTCAAAAGTCCCTATTCATTTCAGACACCCATTTTTGGACTGGGTCTTGCAAATTTTGGGGGCCTGATTTTTTTTTAGTTCTTTATATATTCTAGATATTAGTCCTTTGTCTGAAGAACAGTCAGTAAAAAAATTTTCGCACTCTGCAGTTTGTCTTTTCACTTTGTTGGTGGTTTCTTGGCTGTGCAAAAAATTGTTTAAGATGAGTTTCTTGTTGTTGATTCTTTGTAATAATTCCTGCAAGTTCAGGGTTTTATTTGTAAAGTCTTTTCCTATACCTAGGTCTTCAAGAGCTCTACCTATTCTCTTTCAGGAGATTTAGTGTTTCTGTTTTAAGATTTAGATCTTTGACCCATTTCAACTTTAGTTTAGCACATGGTAAGAGATATAGTTCTAGTTTTAATCTTTGGCATATGGAAACGCAGATTTTCAGCACACTTTATTAAAGAAGCTATCTTTCTTTCAGTGAATGTTTCACCCCTTTGTCAAAGACAGAGTGGCTGAGTGTGTTTGGAGTTGTTTCTGTATCTTTTAATCTGTCCCATTGATCCTTGTATCTGTTTTTTACCAGTACCATTATCTTTTTGTCACTGTTGCTTTGTGGAATAATTTCAAGTCAGGGATTGTGATGCCTTCTGCCTTGCCTTTGTTGTCCAGAACTGTTTTGCTGTGTTAGATCTCTTCTGGTTTCAAGTGAATTTGAAGATTGTTTTCTCTAATTCTGTGAAGTATGCTATTGGTATTTTGATCAGGGTTGCATTAAATCTTTATAGCACTTTTGGACATACAACCATTTTTGCTATATGTTTGTTTTCCTACCTGCCACATCTCGCACAGCTCTTGGTGTTCATAGGGTGAGGACAGTGATAGGATGAAAAAAAAAGACAAGATAGAATACAGAAAACTGAGTCCATATGGAACCCTCTCTGCTGATGGGAAGTAAGGAAGGAAGAAGGAGGAGGTGCAGGACAAAGAGAGGCTCCAAGGGTGTAACACATTTATTTATGCACTTGGGAGATTGTCACATTAAACCTCTTCGCCTAATAGTTTACCCACACGGCTTGTCGCACGCGCTCTGTGTTCTTGAGAGTAAAGCAACTCATGCATGTGGCTTGCTCCAGACACTCTTGTTCTTGAGGCTGGCCTTGCTCCTTCCTCACACGCGATCTGTCTCACCTCTTGAGTAGGTGTGGGGAGCAGCCTCAGCGGCTCCCCACACCTACTCAAGAACAAGGGATATTTTTCATCTTGTGATACCCTATTCAATCTCTTTTCACAGTACTGCAGTTTTTAATATAAAGTTCTTTTACTTGCTTTATTAGATTGATTCCTAAGTCTCTCTTTTCATTTCATTTCATTTCATTTCTTTCTTTTTCCTTTCTTTCCTTCCTTTCTTTCTTTCTTTCTTTCTTTCTTTCTTTCTTTCTTTCTCTCTCTTCTTTCTTTTCTTCCTTCCTTCCTTTCTTCCTTCTTTCTGTCCTTATTTGCTTCCTTCCTTCCTTCCTTCATTTCTTTCTTTTTGATGCTATTAGGAAAGATACAGTTTCCCTAATTGCTTTCTCAGAGAATTTGTTATTTGTATAAAGGAATGCTATTGATTTTTGAGTGTTGATTTTTACCTAGCTACACTATTGAATTTGGTTATTAAATTTAGAAATCTTTTGGTGGAGTTTTGGGGGTCTACTATGCAGAGTATCATGTCATCTGCAAATAATAACAACTTCATCATTTCCTATGCTTATCCTTTTTATTACTTTCTCTTGTCTAGTAGTTGTGGCTAATGTTTCCAGAACTACATTTTACAGGATTGATAAGATGGGTATACCTGTCTTGTTCTTAATGTTAGACTGAAAACCTTCAATTTTTGATCACTTGTATAATGTTGGCTGGTGGTTTGCCATAGATGGGTTTTATCATATTGAGATAAAGACCACCTATTCCAATTTTCTGTAGCATTTTGATTGTGAATGGCTATTGGATTTTGTCAAATGTTTTTTCTGCATCTATTGTGATGATCACATGTTTTTGTCCTTGGTTTTGTCAATATGGTGTATCACATTTATTGATTTGTGCATCCCTGGGATAATCATGATGTATAGTCTTCTTGGTGATTTGCTGCCTTCTGTTTGCCAGTATCCTATTGAGGATTTTTGCATTTATGTTTTTGTAGTCACGGTTTACAAGGGAAATGATTCAATATAAGACATGCAATTTACAGGATTATTTCATAATATTTACCCAAAGAGTCAAATGCAAAAGAATCCACATGTTAGAGACCCAAAGATTCCAGCTGAGGGTCTGGGTCTCACAGTAATGTCCTGTGTGTGTCTATCTGGAGATGTAGAGCCCATGTCAATGTCTTATATGAGCCCAACTAGAGGACTAGAGCCTACAACAATGGCTCATGCAAGTCTGCATGAAGGATCTTCACTGGGAAAGCTCCAAGGTCAGTGGGGAAGCTAGAAAGTTTGCACCAGTGGGATGAAGGATCTGTTCCAGCACTCTGAGGGATCTGCACTGGAGCCAGGAAGCAATGCCCTAGAAAAGAAGGGTAGACATCCCCTGTGACAGTGAGGACCTGTGCTCCTCCAACAATGGAGATAACTGAGTTTGTATCAGGAAAACCAGCGTGACAGATTTCTCCAGGAGAATCACCAGCACACTATCTTCTCCAGTTCTCTTTTTTCATGCTGTTAGCAGTGATTTTCGAGCACACTTTCTACACCCAGAATCACACTGAATCAGTTAAACTGGTTGTTACAAATTCTCATTAGTTAATCCACCACATATGTTCATTAGGGTGATTGGCCTGCAATTTTTCTGGATTAGATCCTTCTCTACTTTTGCTCTCAAGGTAATGCTTGCTTCCAGGAATGATTTTTGAGTAGAGCTCCATTTTCAATTTCATTACAGAGTTTGGGAGTAGTGGCATTAACTCTTCTTCAAATTTCTTATAGAACTCAACAGTGAGTTTTTCAGGACCTGGGTTTTTGTTGTTGTTGTTGTCATTGTTTCTGTTACTAAGTTTTTAATTACACCTTAAATTTCATTGACCAATATTGGTTTATTTAGAATTTTTATATATCTTTTTGATTGAGCTTTGGTAATTCATGCATATCTAGGAATACATCCATTTCTTCTGTAATTTTATCTTATTATAATACAGGTTCTTAAAGTAGGTGTTCATAATCTTGTGGGTTTCTGTAAGATCTGTTGGAATTTCACCTTTTTATTCATAATTTCATGAATTTGAGTCTTTTCTTTCCTTTGGGATAAGGTTGAGTAAAGGTTTTTTTTAATTTTATTTGATCTTTCAAAGAACCAACTCTTGATTCATTGATTCATTCTATTAGTTTCTTAGTCTCAACTACTTTAATTTCTGCTTATCTTATAATTTGATCCTTGTAGTAACTTTAGACTTGTCTTGCTCCTCTTTTTCTAGTAGCTTGAGGTTCAATATTGAGGTTCAACAGTTCACTCTGTTTTTCTTTTCTTTCTTTTTTTTTTGTACCGGGGCTTTTACTCTATGAATATATTTTTGAGTTAAATGTTTCTTGTGTGCAGCATATTGTTGGATCTTGTTTCATGATCCATTCTGCCAGTGTGTTTTCTTTTGATGGGTGAGTTGGGAACATTTGCATTTATGTCTAAAGCTAATAAGTATTAATTTATTCTTGTCATATGAATTTCCTATTGTTGCTTCCCTTTCTTTCACTTCTGTTTAATTGCTTGCCAAGTTCGGTGAATTCATTCTGTTTGGCTTATTGGAAAGATAATCTTGGTTATCTTTTTCTCGAATGTCCTTCAGAATATTTCAAAGTGTTAGTTTGGTGATCATGTGCTTCTTTAGGTGTCCTTAATGGGAGTATCTTATTTCTCCATCAATTTTGAAAGATATTTTTGTGGGGTACATCAATCTGAGTTGGAGGTTGTTGTTTTTGCAGGGCCCAAAATACTTCACTCTAAGGTCTCCTTGACTTGAGAGTTTTGTTGAAAATTCAGCTTTGATTCTGATGGATTTTCCTTTATAAGTGATCTGTTTATTTTCCCTGACAGCTTTTAATATTCTGGTCTCTTGCTGACTATGAAATCTTGACTATTATATGCATTGGTGTAGTTCTTTCCTATTGTCATTGTTTTGTTGTTGTTGTTTTATCATGGCTATTTGGGGCTCTGTGTGTCTCACTTGTGTGTATGTTGAATTCTTTTTCTCTACTTGGGTAGTTTTTGCCCTTACATTATGAACAGTGTTTTTATGTCCTTCGTGTAATCTGATGTTTTGCATTGATTCCAATCAATCTTATGTGATTCTTCTTTGCATCATCTAGCCAGTTTTGGATTAACTTTTTTGTAGCCCCTTGCTATTTATAAGGAGGCTTTC
>PVJX010047316.1:0-11928 GCA_004027295.1 Dolichotis patagonum
TCACCCTAAGAACACACACTTGCCCCCTTTCCCAAGCTTCATCCTGACAATGCATGCATTATCCATTTCCCATCCTCAACCTAACAAACAGAGGGCATCCTAAAAATCCATGGGAGATTCTCTCAGCTCATTTCAGCTCAGCCCAGCTCCTCTCAATTGCACAGCAATAGCAGAGAGCTGGGCAGAGCAGAGCAGAGCAAATCAAAGGAGAGCAGAGCAGAGCAGAGCAGAGCAGAGTGTCAAGTAGAAAAGAGAGAGCAGAGCAAAGAGCAGAGAGCAGAGATTCAAGTAGGGAACAGAGAGCAGAGCAGAGCAGAGAGCAGAGCTGTGCAGAGCAGAGCAGAGTGAGGGGTTCCTGGTGGTTATGGGGCATAGGGTTAGGGCAGAGGAGTGGCCAGTGGCAGTGTTTAGGGTTCCGGTTAGCAGAGGTTTAGGGTCAGCGAGCTGAGCCGCAGGGATGCTACCTAAGCCAGACTTCCAGGGCCAAAACTGGAAGGAGGTTGGGGTCACCGAGCAGCCTGATATGAGATTCTGCACTGAGTTGGTGCAGGATTGAGCAAGGCAAGTACTGCCTAGGTGGACTGACCCTCTCTATTCTATCTGTTTCCCTTTCTGTATCACATCCTCCTGTGACCCTCCCTCCACAGATACAGACCCACAGCTCTGATGAGCCCATGACCAATGAATGTCCCAATCTAGCTAAATCATTCCCAACAGGATGGGACGGGGCATCACCCTTGGGGGCAAGCTCCCACGCTCCCCTGCCTCCTTGATAGATGCTTCCCAGGAGTGGGCACAGCTCAGTGCAGGTTCATAACACACGCATGGCTCGATTCTCACCCTCACGATAACAGCTCAAGCTCAGGTCAGCTCACCTTAGGTCAGCTCAGCTCAGCTCAGCTCAGCTCAGCTCACTAAACTCTCAATGGAATGTCTCTATCCACCTGGCTGCAGCTTGGACTCATAGATCATTCAGGAACCCAGTTTAGGTTCTCTCTCTGCTTTTGTTTGCAGGGCCCCTTGTGTCTTTTTGCTCTATCTCTCTCTCTCGACTTTTCCCCGTCCCCTATTCTTTGCTATGTTTCCTACTGTCTTTGTGTGTGTGTGTGTGTGTGTGTGTGTGTGTGTCTGTGTGTGTCTATGTGTTTCCGTGGTCTTTTTTGGCTGTTTCTGAGCTGTTTTTCTGGCCCTGTGCCTCTTTTCCCTGGCTCCCTGCTTCCCAGCTTTTTGTGAGCTCTGAGGCGGCCGCCTATTCCGCGTGATGGCCACTAGAGGGCGGAACTGTGAACCCAGCCACAGGTGAGGAGGCAGCACTCAAGCATAACACATAGAGAAATGCCTCAGAGGTAGACACCACAGACAAGTCACAGGACACACTCATTCCGTGACGCCCTGTATATCTGTTTACTCTCTCCCTCCATGCTTTTTCTGGAACCCTAACAACACACACACACACACACACACACACACACACTCACACCCACATGCCCTGAACCTGGTCACTCAGGAAGGAGGGTGTCAGTCCCTTGAGAAAAAGCACAATGAGCACGTACACAAAGACACACACACACACACACACACACACACACACACACACACACACACACACACACGAGAGAAAAATCAACCCTCACTGCTCTGTTCCACCAAATAAGCAGGAGGTAGACAGGTGGGTGTCTGTCTGTCTGTCTGTCTGTCTGGTGAATCAAAAAAAGTGAATGATAAACTAGAATGCCTCATTCTAGTTTCATAGGGTTTCCAGTGAGATGTCTTTATTATTTTTGCTGTGCTTCTCTGTTCCAAAATTTGATGACTTTTGGGTTCGGGGCCCAGTCACTCACTGAGACTGTGAAACAGAAGGTCTAACTGTGCAGAGCTCAGCGGTCCCCAATCTCAGGTAACCACAGCTTAGCTCAGCTCATCTCTTTGAACAGCAGAGCGGAGTAGAGCAGAGCAGAGCAGAGCAGAGAGCAGAGAGCAGAGAGCAGAGAGAGGAGAGCAGAGAGCAGACAGCAGAGAGCAGAGAGCAGAGAGCAGAGAGAAGAGCAGAGTGATGTGTTCCTGATAGATGCTGGATAGAGGTGTGGCCAGTGGGGAGTGGCAGGAGTTAGGGTTAGCAGCAGATTAGAGTTAGCAAGCCAAGCTGCTGGGGTTCAGCTTAGGGAAGACAACTGCCCCCACCCCCATGCCATGTAACTCTCCCATGCCTGAAGGAGGGAATGCATGCTGGGAGGCTGGCTTAGAGGTACCAGGGTAAGCCGTGGTCTTGTCAATATAAATCAGAATCTAGCCTAATGTCAGGATGTAGCCTACTGTCTTTTTTCTCTTATGGACAGGAACGTGTCTCCGTGTTTTTTCCTTTTCTTCCTTTCTCCCCTGGTTCTCTTTTGAGAGGCTAGCTCTGTGAAAATGGAAAATCCATAGGGGTACAAAAAGCCTCATGGAAAGTGCCTAAGGAGCCCAATGAGCCATCCACACAGAGACACACAGACAGACACACATACAAACACACATGCCTTGCCCCTCTCCCATAACCTCTAACACATGCAGCTCAGCTCAGCTCAGCTCAATCCCTCCCAAACGCAGGCATCTGTATGGATGAGGCTTCTCAGATTCCCCTGTGCGTCCTTCAGGAACACACTCAGTCCCTTTGCCTCTCTGAGCTCCCTCCCTCCCCGCTTTTAATTCCCCTTCCCTTTGCCTTGGACCACCCTCTCTCTTTGCTTTTCTTGGGGGCCTTTGCCTCTTTTCGCACATCTCTGTGTCTGTGTCTCCTTCTTTGCTTTTCTGAGGCCCTCTGCTCTTTGATTGTTTGCTCCCCCTTCCCCTCGATCTGGGCTCTGGGCTCTGGGCTCTGGGCTCCTGGGCTCCAGGTTCCAGGCTCCATGCTCGGGGCTGTGGGCTCCAGGTTCCTGGAGGCCAGTGGGTGTGGGGAGATACAGGGGAGTGAGTGAGCAGGGAGGTGTGGGTTTTGTCTAGGTATGGGTGAACTGGAGTGGAAAATGTGTGTTGGTGAGGCTTAGGGGTGTGTTGAATTAGCACAGGGCAATGCCCCACCGTGGCAGTTAGTTTTAGGGTTAGCGGGTTTATGGGAGGATCTTTGCCAGGCCATGCTGTCCCCTCCTTTTTTCAAAAATGGGAGCATCTGCAGTGCCTGGAGTGAGGGCAAGGCTCTGTGCTCACTGCATGGGCTCCTCTGGGAATGGAGGGTGACAGCTGCACAGCCAGCAAAGACCCCACCAGCCAGCCAGGGAGGACACTGTGTCAGACTTCTCAGTGCTTTTAGGGACAGGGGGGCAAAGCTAAGTGACAGACAGGGGTGGGGAGCAGCTGACTGAGCTACACCCCCTCCAGCCAGCATGGGGAAAGTGAGGGGCAGGTGACTCCTATCAGTGACAGGGCCTGTGAGTGGAAACAGGGATGAGAAAGGGAGGAAATAAAGGGGAACCCTGTGCTGTGCACAGAAGTTGTGCATACACTTTCTCCGGGGTGCACTCATCCTGTTATATGTAGCCAGGTCTCCTGAAGTGGGTGGAAGGTGCTGGGAAAAGGGAGAAACCCAATGCAGAGGCTTTGCAATGGGGATTTCACTAAGTCTCACAGCAACCCTCGGTGTCAGATACAGTATTCCTATGTCACAGGTGAGAACCGAAGCCATGGAGTTTATGAGCTGGGGTTTGACTCTAGTCCCAGGTGTAACTTAGCACTTGTGTTGGGAGCAAGGGCTCTGGGGTAGAGTCAGAGCAGAAGTGACATTCAGGCATGTGAGAGGAGTTGCAAGCACACCTGGTGTCCTGGGCGGGCACTGAGAGTCATGTTTAAGAACAGGTGTGGGAGCAGCTGTGCTGTTCCTCATCACTTCCTGGCAGAGTGCTCAGCCCTGAGGGGCTGGAGGAAACTTCACCAACCAATGGCCAGCTTTCTTTGGATTCCTAAATCTTCAGTGCATCAGAGCTGCTGGAAACTGACTCATGCTGTGAAAATTCTGTACTTGAAGACTAACACCAAATATGGAATACCTAGAATTAATGAAAAATTCGCATCTCCTAATTATCACTTGTCTACACAGAGTCCATTGTCCCTGGAGCAGAATGTAAAGCAGCACGTTAGGGGCTGGAGCCCCATCTGATGCTTCGGAATCTTTGCACTGAGATCTGTCTCTATATGCATTTCTTTATGCACTGGGTCTGAAAGCTTGGGTAGCACCCTTAGCATTTGTCAGCCACAGCCCTAGGACCTGGATAAAAACCATGAAAATGTGTGTGTTCCCTCTTAAACCAAGCAGATACAGGCTTAGTAGCTACTGTATATCTATGGAAAAATAATGTATAATAGTACATTTCTATGTTTGTATGCATGTGTGTAATTCATTAACTAAAGGATTCCTGCCTTTGAGGAATTTAAAGTTAATTGGCCAAAAACCTGTAAAAAATTAGGATATAGTCACAAAATAGTTTCATTGAAGACAGTGTAGGAGACAAGTTGAGTAACCCCCACTGAATGCAGAACAATTGGTGCAACAGTGGTTAAATGCAGGCCTATTTCCATATACTGATGCGTACAGAGCTGAGTGGTATTTCCTTCTCTCTTCAGTTGGCTCTAAGCATTGCACATAAGGCCAGCTGAGGTGCTGGTGTGTAATCTCTAAGGCCATCAGACAGTCTCCTGTTTCCACACATAGTGCTGTCTGTAAAAGAGGAGCACAGCAGGAATGGCAGAGCCACTGGGTTCCAGCAATGTTAGCTGGGGACAAACCTTGAAATAAAGAGGCGATGAGTCCCGAAGGAATGAAAGTTTACATAAGAGAAACAAGCGACAGCTTTCTGAAACCATCTAATTGCTACCTTCGTTGAATTATGCAGTGATCCTTCTGCATGACATTCTTCCTGCACCTTGCAAAGATGCTTTTCTCCCTGCCTGGTTAGCCAGCTCAGGTTTCTCACAGAATTCCTGCTGTCCTCAGGACCACTCACCATCCAGCCACGCCTTGTTCCCAAGATAATGAATTCTGAGAGAGGCCTGGGGTCAGGGCCTTTGTCTGCATATCCCATGGGGATTGGGTGCATGACCCTGTGGCTGCCCTTGACTTTGAATATCTCTTGGTGTCTTTACTCTTACTGCAGACTGGAAGGAACTTGCTAGAATTCCAATAACATCTCAATGGGATTATAAATATAACTTACAGGGTTGTGAGGAAGACTGAACAAGGGATTGTGATACTTGGATCACATTTTTCTGTACTTGGGATTAATATGATAGGCAGGATCACAGAGCAGAGGGTTCTGGGGTAGAAGTGGCCAGGCCCCCTCGGGAAGTGTGAAGGACTGAAAGGAGGAAGGCAGGAAGGATGAGTGAGAAACATCCAGACACACAAGGAATGCCAGGACCACCTGGGAGGAAGAGGCATTCACCATGATTTGTCAGCACATCTGCTTACTGTTAGAATGCATTTCTGTTGATTGGAATATATGAAGTCACAAAAGAAAACCCATCTCTGTGTTCTACAGTAAATGTGAAAACAAGCTGAAGGAGTGACATAATCAGGACTTTCACAGCTCTTCAGAGAGCAGAGTGCACAAATTTACAAGTTCTTCTAGGCTGAAGGGACCCATGACTGCAGTAATGGTAGATGGAGGCCAAATCCCAAAGAGACTGAGGAAAAGAGAAATAATCAAAGTGTAATAAACTTCTAGTGCTCACATGGAGAGACAGTCACGAGTTTGTGTCCTGCTGCACCTGCCCTCCTGCTCCAGTTCCTTCCGAGAGCCTTGCAGTGACTGAAGCAAGTCTCTTGAGTAGTGCTCTTGCTGTTCTCAGGAATAAGCCAAGTGCAGGGCAGTGACAGCTGAATGACAGAGAGGAGCAGGGGGCAGCTGATCCTGAAGACACACTGAGGCTCTCTCAACCCTGCTCAGCCCTAAACTGTATTGTCTCAGTCTAAGTCTCTGTGAGCAGTTATGTAATGTAGCCTCCACTGTTCCTTTAAACAATGTCTAAGATACAAGGAAAAAGTATAGAACATTCTAATGGAGCTATTTGCTCTACAATCAGGCAGAATTTTCTTTGAAGAAAAACTGTAGCTCTTGCAAAGGTGCAATGAAATAGCAAGGACTTAATAACTTTAATGGATTCAGAGAGGTGGAGATTAATAACATGCATGAATAGAGTAAATTTTTTGTGTAAAGCTATAAAATCATATATTTTCAAACTTAAATCTATTGTATTGTAAATAAAAATTTATCTCAGAAACACTAGAGTACACTGGAACAGCAGGAGGAAAGACTGGTGAATTTGAGAATGGATCAAAAGAAACCATCTGATCTAAAATAAAATAGAGAGAGAGAGATTTATAACCAACTGAAGGGATCATGTGAGCCCTGTGATTAATCTATGATGAGTCACAGAAGGAGCCAATTGCAGCAGAAGAAATGTTGGAATGGTAATAGCCAAGAATTCCCCAGAACTTATCAAGAACCTTATCCCCAGATTCAAACATTTTAATAATCTTTAATCATTGCAAGTAAAATAAAGGAAATCTTGTGGCACCATAGTCAAACTATCAATGATCAAAGATAAAATCAACTAAAAAATACCCAACCTAATAAGAGTAATAAAATTAGAATGATGAGTTACATCTCATAAAATTTAAGCAAGTCCCAGGGACAATGGAATAATAACTTTCCAATGTGAAAGAGAAATAATGATCTTCCAATTTTTGCACAAAATCAGAGCAGTTTTCCCTGCAGACCTGGTCCACAAGAAATGCTAAGAGGATTTGCAGGCTGGAAGGAAAATCATATTCCACACACAACATAACTGGTGGTCGGTATGCAAAAATGCAAACCTGAAGATAATTAAAAATTATATTGCATTGGGTAGAAACTATTGATGAATATAAAAATTACACCAATATTTTTGGGTTCCTCATGTAGAAATTTCTCATGTAGAAATGCAATATGCAATGGCAGGACCACAAGAAGAGTTTAGTTGCAATCATGAACCACCTAGGCAGGTTCATGAGCTGCACACCAAGGCACCACGGGGGTTTTCTGTTTTCCCCAAGGGCTAGTGGAGCCTTGGAATTTCCTTCCCATCCATCCCACCACTTCCCAGCCTGGATTCCAGGAGGGAGCTGGGACACAGTCATCTTCAAAAGTGGGCTCCGGGATCCTCTTCTCCTCACACATCCTGTCACATGGAGAAGAGTCAGGGAGGAGGTGAAGGGGAACCTCACCCAGTGCATTGCTGGGCTGACAGGCGGCAGAAAGACCAAGTGACACCACACTTTTTAATGTCCCTTTAAACCACTGCTTCATCTGCTCGTTAGGAGACCACACCTAAGGACTCCTCTTTCTGACTGAAGAAGAGAAGAAAGGGCAGCTGCCTTGCTGCCCAAGCAGAGGGGAGGTCAGGTCCAACTCTGAAGGTGGAGCCACATTAAAATGAAGGCTGGACTTGACCCAGGGAAAGATTAGAAGTAAGATCATCAGCAAAGCTAAACTCTCAGATTTCTCAGTAGATGGACCAAAATCTGTGATGATGGAATGTAAATGAATGTGGAAAGTGCCGTGCAATTCTCTTAAATCAATGAAGAAAATTTATCAAATTTCTTAAAAATACACAGAAGAGGGAGCACTATGTACAAAGTGAAGAGATAAAAGAATAATATATTCCAGAATAGGAAAATTGATGAATGTAAAAGAATCTTACTGGGGCCCAAATAAAACTACGTGGAAAGAACGAAAATTATTTTAGAGTTGATGATAGATTTGAAACTCCTGTTAAAAGGAATAAAGTTGGGAATTTAGACTTCAAAAAGGACAGAGTATATCCAGGTATTTCAAGGTAAAAGGCAAAAGTTATCTTTTTCCCCTTAGAGGCAAGTTGCTTCCTCAGGGTAGGGCATGTATAGCTTCCTCCCATATCCTGGGTTCAGATAAATGAACAAAATATGCAGATCTGAGCATCAAAAGGCCAGGAGCCCAGTTTCCTTTCCACAAAAGCAAGAGGACAATGAACTGCAGAGAGCTAAATGTGAGGAAGCGGGTGTAGAGATCTCCACTAGGATCCTGCATTTCCCTCCTCTCTGCTCCTCACTGTGAAAGGGGCCTGGCCAGCTCCACTGAGATGATGATGTGCTGCAAATGGGCCCTCAGTCTCCTCACAGGCAGCTGTGGGTAGATCTTTCCTTTCTTTCTCCAAATTCTTGGCCTCCTTGAATTTGGTCAACCTCAGGCTGAGAAGCCTAAGCCTACGGGACCTAAGAATCTAGTAAGTTTGGGGAGCATGAAGGGACATAGGCCATTCCTGTTGAGAGGCGTGCATCCTGGAAACAGGGATGGACTGCTTGCAGCTACTGCTGGGATGCTTTTCTAATTAATTAGGTAGTTAATGAATAGTCTGGGAATTGAAGTCAGGGCCTTGTACTTGCAGGCAGGCCCTGTGCTGCTGAGCTACATCTCTGGCCCTGAGTTACATTTTTTTTGTCCAGGGGACCAAACTCACAGCCTTATGCTTGCCAGGCAGATGCTTATGCCACTGAACTACATTCCTGGTCCCCATGGGTCAGTTTTTTTGGCAGCAGGGACTGAGCTCAAAACCTTGCCCTTGCCAGGCAGACCCTTATACCTGCTGAGCTAAAGCCTGGCAGGATCACTTTTTTAACCAGGAATTTCCCTCCTTTCCTGTTCATGCACAGGTTGCCTATAAAGGTTCCTGCCTTTTTTGTGAAAAGGAAAAAGGCTGCTGGCAGAACTGGGAGTGGGAGATCTGTGCCTGTTTTCCTGCTGGGAAGTGTGCACCAGGATCCACTGTCCCTGTAGCTCGGATTTACTCCGTGGTCATTCCTGCAGTGAGTGAGGTAAGGACCTTCACTGTTGGGTTACTGTGGAATGGAATATATTTTGGGCCATCCGGTGGTTATCAGGGCCATTTGTGTGAGGAGCATGAAATCCTTTGTGGTCATGCAGAACTGTCATTGGGTATTTTGGAACACAGATGGTTGTGACAAGAGATTCAGAGATTAAAATTATTTGTCAAGCATTTACTCTGGATTGCAGTACTCATTTGTGTTGGTTTTGTTCTGGTGTGCTTTTATTTGCTTTTGTTCATTTTCTCTTTCTCTTCCTGTAACCACCTTTAGCTTAGAATGGGCAGCAGACTCTCATGGCCATTAGAATTCTGTAAGCCATTTGGGCTCAGTTCTTTGGGGCTTCCTTGTGACTGTGGGAATCAGCAGCAAAATATATCCATGAAGCAGCTTGTGTCTAAGCTGCAGATGCAGCCTGTGCTGAAGAAGAGCAAAGGCTGTCCTGGCCAGCAAAGGCAAGGCGACAAGCATCCAAATCCCTGACTTGAAATTATACTACAAAGCTAGTGTCACAAAGTCAGTAGGACACTGGTAAAAAGAAATAGATCTGAGGATCAAGGGAACAGAATAGAAGATGCAAACACAACTGCAAACACAGTCAGCCACCTTGTATTTGATAAAAGAACCAGACATATTCACTGGAAGAAAGTCTCTTCAACAAATGGTAATGGTTTCTCAGCTAGCTCACTAATGGACAAGTACTAAAGCCAGAGATACTAATCAAACATCCTCTGGTGGCCACTTTCTACTGTCGATGTGTTTCCATTAGAGGAATAGCTGGTGAAGTATAGCTTTCCATGCTTCTGGACCCCTAGTGGTGTACCGTTAATCTCACAACTATTTCTCTAGGATTTAGCGGGCAATAGTTGTCTCTCTCAGTAACTTCTAAGATATTTACAATGAAGATAAAGGGAGGACATTTTGAAAGCAATACTGTTGTGGGCACAAGTCTAATTTGCAAAATACATCATAACTGGGGTAAATGGAAAATGGAACCACCTCATGCAATGTTTTTGAAATAGTCATTTGTTAACCATTGGAACACTGAATAATCACATTGGTGTAATAAATCAGCCTTGCAAGTGAATTACTAAAATGTAATATACCTTACTATAAATTTGCAAGTGTCAAAGTGAAAAAAGTAATGGAAAAACTGGCTGTCTACATGATAAAGACTAAAACTATACCTATATCTATCATCACGCACTAAACTAAAGTTAAAATGTATCAAAGAAAGATCTATACATTAAAGCAGAAACACTAAATCTGCCAAAAGACAAAGTAGGTGCAAATCCTGAAGACATATGTGTAGGCAGAGAGTTCAGGAACAAAAGCCCAACTACATGGGAAATACTTTAGAGTCAACTACTGGGATCTCATTTTACTAAAAGTTTGTATGTGTCACAAGAGATCACTAACAGAGTTAAAAGAAAACCCACAAATTGGGAAAAATTCTTAGCCAACTGTCCTTCAGACAAAGCACTTCTATCTAGGACATATAAAGAAGTTTTTAAAAAATCAGACCCTCACAATTTAAAAAAATCATACTCTAACGTGGGCATCTGAGAACAAATCATACCTCTCAGAAGAAGAAACACAAGTTAGCAAAGAAATGTATGAAAAGATGATCAGTGTCACTGGCCATTCAAGAAATGCTAATTAAAACAACACTGAGATTCCATCTCAGCCCAGAAAGAATGGCTATCACCAAGAAATCAACCAGTAACAAATTCTGGGGGACTGTGGGGAAAAAGGAACTCTCCTCCACTCTTGGTGGGAGTGTAGACTGTTGCAGTCACTGTGGAAATTAGTGTGGAGATTCCTTAAACAACTAGGATTAGAATTCCCAACGGACCCATCTACTCCCCTTCTGGGTATTTTCCAGAATTAAAGCATCATACCACAGCAATATGTGTTCACCCATGCTCATAGCAGCACAATTTGTAATAGCTAAATCTTGGAAACATCCCAAATGCCCATCAACTGAGAAATGGATAAAAAAATGTGGAATTTTTATACAATGGAGCACTATTTAGCTAGGAAGTAAGATAAACTGGAGGCTTTTATAGGTAAATTATTGCAACTAGAAACCATACTCATAAGTGAAATAAATCAGAGTCACATGTGTAAGCATCATATTGTCTGCCTTGAGTAAGAAACTGAAAGAGTAAATAAGATCCAAAAGGTACAACAGATATTGTGAAAGGGAAAGAAATTGCTCAAAGTAAAGAATTGGGATGGGCAAAAGAGAAAAGAAGGAAAGGGAAAAAATACTTATACACACATGCATGCACACACACACACACATACACACACACACACTCAAGTTAGCTAAGATACTTGTACTACTAATTCTATTAGATCATGGAAAGAAATGGTGTGCTTCTATTGCTAATCTGTGTCACGTGCCTGTGTTTTGTAATCTGAGCAACTGTTTTGAAAATACCAATATGCAACATAGAGACTGCTGTTAATTTCCTATCATCTTGTCTGGAAATCCTGTATCATTTTTATTGTTTTGTTTCCTTTTAATCTCTTCAAAATAAAGCAAAATAAAATAACCCCAATAAAACTGTAAGAAAGCTGGGTGGGGTACAGAGTGAGAGCCCCAGGTTCAGTCCCCGGTACCCCAAGTAATGCCGCACATTCTCGTCCGTCCTTGAGAAACACCTTCCTGTGGAACTTAGCTGGTGCTGTGCAACCATGCTTCTAACCCGTAGCCAAACAAAGGTTCCAGTTTTGCCTCAAAAATGATTAGGCACACTTAGCAATACTGTAAGACTTCCTCATGTCACTTTCCCTAAATTCCTTTTTCTGTCACATCTGTAATCTCTGACCCAGTTTCTCGCTGAGGCAGACAGAATGTAACTGCTTCTTTAATGTCATGACAAGAGCATTCTCAGAAGAAAATTGCTGGCTCGGGAGCTCATTTAGCTACTGGCCATTATCCCTACTCTTCCACACTGTATCACCTCACCTTTGCTCCTGTATAAACACACCGCACACACTGCACACCACCTACACACACCACACACCACACACAGCACTGCACCTACACA
>PVJX010047317.1:0-11927 GCA_004027295.1 Dolichotis patagonum
AAAAAAATCAGACATTAGAGATTCAAAGACCCAATCCAAACATGGGCATTAGAAATGAATGCACAGTTCTCAGATCAAGATTTATGAATGGCAAATAAATAAATGAAACAATCTTCATCATCACTTGTCATCAGAGAAATGCAAATTAAAACTACATTGAGATTCCATCTCACTCCAGAAAGAATGGCCAGAATAGAAAAAAAACTACCAATAAGTGCTGGAGAGACTGTGGGGAAAAAGTAACTCTTCTGAACTATTGGTGGGAGTGTAGACTGGTGCAGCCACTGTGGAGGTCAGTCTGAAGATTCCTCAAAAAGCTCGGTTTGGAAGTCCCATTTGATCCAGCTGTTCTGCTTCTAGGCATATTCCCAGAAGAACTGAAAACATCATACCAGTGATATATGTGCACCCATGTTTATAGCAGAACAATTTGTAATAGCCAGATCTTGCAAACAACTTAAGTGCCCACCAACTGAGGAATGGATTAAAAACTTGTGGTATTTTTATACAATGGAGTGCTACTCAGCTATAAAGAATGATCACATTGGGATATTTATAAATAAATGGACACAACTTGAGAACATACTCATAAGCGAAATAAACCAGACTCACATGTGTAAATAAAGTATAGTCTTCCTGGTATGAGAGTTGATAAGAGTATATAAGATTTTATAGTAATCATGATTCCCCATTTCATTGCTTTGAAGCCTGTCAATATTTTCATTCATCAGTTGGAATGGTTTTAATCTGTTGTGTTTGACTTTATTATATGTGATGTTATGAACAGCTGTTTTGAAGAAAACAAAACATTATGGCAGCCATTGCTGGTTTAATATCATCTTCCTTATAATTGCTACCATACTTCTACTCTCCTATTACCGTCGGTACTGTCATGTTGTGTCTTATGAGATTTTAATATATGTGATAGTATAAAGAAATCCTTTTATTCTAAATGACATATTATAGTAGCCTTTGATTATAGTTATTCAGTTCAGAATGCCCTGAAATTCTTTCATTCTGTTGAACGGTTTTATATTATTGTGTTATTTTTGATATTATTGTATCTGAAACTATGCTCAACTGTAAGAGAGAAAGAGATATTTTGCTAGCTATTGTTAATGTCCGGTTGCCTTGTTGTAAAATGTTGTGTTGCTTATTTTGTTGTGTTCTGATCTGCTTTGTTCTGCCCTCTTTTGTTTTATTTTCTTTAAAATAAAAAAGCAATAAGAACTGTAGGAGTAATAAAACCCAAAATGCATAATTGCTACTGTAATAGAGAGAGCAAAGGAAAGTGCTCTAAAGGATATCACTGCATGTATGTTTAAGTGTAGAAGATAGATGACCATACCTCTGTTTTTGTTAGATTGTTGAGCAGAAGTGTTAATAGTGTCACTGTTTGAATGCCTACTTTGTATGCTTTAATTTTGTAACTTGAACAACTATTTCTAAGATGACTGTATGTAATTTATCAACTAGTGATTTCTTAGTTGTTTTTTTGTTGTTGTTTTCTTTTTTTCTTTGGAAGTCTGTATTATTGCTACCCTTTTTTCTGTTTTGTTTGGTTGTTTTTTTTTTCTTTCTAAATAAAATTTTTTAAAAATTCTACATAATTACATAAAATTCCTATATTTATATGTTTTAAACAATATGTTTATGAAAGTACACTCATATGTACATTTGCTTATGTGTCAATTCCCACTGTGTCGAACACACAGGCTTTGATGTGTTTTCTTCATCTTTCAGACACCAAAGTTTTCTCCTTGCAGCCTATGGGACTGTGCTCCTGTACCTGTTGAGGAAGGATTCTGCAAAGCACCAAACTTTCTCTGCATGGATATGCCCACAGAAACTTCTAATTGTTTCTGGGAATTGGGATCTGTTTCTTGCAGTTGTCATTAATGCCCGAACTTGCACTGTCATGAAAACTCTACGTGAAGTCGTAATTGCCTTCCAGGGGAATTTGACATCACAAAATCATGACCCATATCTTGGTGTTTGGCCACCTCCCTTCCACACAAGCAGGAGGTTTCATGACTAACACCTCGGCTGGAAAATTTGATAGTGGCTGGGTGAGTATTTTCTATACTTTCTGTTCTAGTCTGTGAAACAGAGCTGATGAAGTAAAGAGTTAATTTTGTGTCTGCATGTTTGTAAATGGCTATTTCTGAAAAAGTGATTCATCTGGGTTGACAGAGACACACAGTGAGGCAGAATGATTCCTTACTGTGCTGTGGACAGAGACCAGTGGTCTGAGACTCTCACCAGTCACTAACTGCTCCCCATGTGTTTTCACATAACCAGTATGAAAAATGACTGTGACAATTCCTCCAAGCAGTAATGTCACCTCATGTAGAAGATCCATGAGGTTCCAATCAGGAAATCAGTCAGCTGTTCAGTGTGCTGTGTAGAAATAACAGAGAAACTTCTATCACTTGCATTCTTGCTTCAGTAAAAGTTCTTATTTGTAATAAAGAGTGTTCTGGAGAAAGCTGAACCAGCATTTTCTGGAATAAGCAATGTATTCAAATGACAAATGTTGTTTAATAATGATTTTTCTTTCACTGGAGTGGGTGTAATAAATAGAGATGTTCTCTAGATCTCTTTGAAAATAATGTTAGTTCATTGACCATGTTTGACAATTTTTCTTTTGTCATTTAGGAAATTGGGCTTAATGAAAATTAACACAAGAATTGAGTGATTTAACTGCAGAGAAATTAATGAGATCAAGTTATTTCTCAATGCAACCTGTTATTATATTTCTGTTTTAAAACATTTAATATCATTTTATGACTCCATATCATCAGGTGCCTTCACCATGCAGTTGATATGAAGATTCAAAGTTATATTTGTCATCCATGATGTACCTTAGCATCATTCTATAAAGACATTTCACTGTTTTATTTTCTAAATTAAGAAAACTATTAAGTTATCTAATGAAGGTTAATTCAGTTTGTATATCCTAAATTTCACATGTAGACTATTTTTTGAAAACAAAATCAACAATTTCTAGGTTCAATGATATTACCTAATATTTTGTTGCTATCATAACATTGATCCATGTTTATTAAAACCATATAGGTTACAGATTATTTAGTCCATTACTAATTTTAAAAACATGCATCTGTTCTTTGCATGATTCTTTAATAATAACAAAAAATTCACATAGAATGGGGATTATCAAATCAAATATTTTAAAGGAATATTTTGATATGAAAAATTATATATAGTTTCTAAAATCTCCCACAGTATGACTCTGTGAAATTACAGCACAATGACACTGAAGCCACGTTCACAGGACCAAATATCTTCTTGCCATTTACTTGAGTCACATACCTTATCTATGCTAATGTTATTTTGTTTTTTACTGGTAGATATTATTAGGTCCCAACCCATTGTGATGTGGGCTTAAGTACTTGGCAATTGCTAAGACAAAATTCATAATGATCCATACAGTTGAAATTCTAATTGATGAATAATGAAAAATCTCAAACACTTCAAAGCACAAAATATACAGTGGAAAAAAATTTTGAGAAATATAAATGTGAAACTTTTGAATACATTTATGCATCGTCTCTTCAAAACTTATTTCTCTGTACAGAATCCTATACTTGAGCATGATTTTAGGAGTCCTGCACAATTGAAGAGTGACATCTATTGATCTGAAATTTGTAATCTTTTTCCTTTTCCCAGTTGTCATTGGAAGCCTGGGGAATTTCTCACTTCTCTGTCATTCTGCCTTCCTTTACTGCAGTGGACGCAGATCAAGGTTCACAGATGTGGTTGTCAGGCATCTGACTGTGGCAAATTCCTTGTTCATTCTCTTCAGAGGAATCCCAGTGATCATGGAAGCTCTTGGGAAGGAAGACTTCCTTACTAACATTGGATGCAAACTGGTTTTCCACGTTCAAGTAATAGGAAAGGGTGTTTCTTTCAGCACCACCTGCTTGCTGAGTGTTTTCCAAGCCATCACCATCAGTCCCAGGAGCTCCAGGTGGGCAGAAATGAAAGTGACAGTCCCAAAGTACATTAGGCCTTGTGCCATCATTTGCTGGGTCCTGCATATGCTGCTAAACATCAGAGTTCCTATGCTTGTGAATGACATAGTGAACAATGAAAACATCACAAACACTATAAATTTTCAGTACTGTTCAGCTGTGATTTCTAGCAAAGAAGAAAAATCCTTTTATTGTGGCATTCTCTATATCACATGATATTTTGTGTTTGGAACTCATGATCTGGAGCAGTGGCTCCATGCTTTTCATTCTGTACAGGCACAAGCAGCGAACACAGCACATTCACAGACCCAACAGCTCACCAAGATCTTCCCCCGAGACCAGAGCTACTCAAAGCATCCTCATCCTTCTCTGTGCCTTTGTATTCTTCCATGCCCTGTCATTCATCATGAATGTTTGGTTCTATCTTATTGACAAAACTCCTTGGTGGCTGGTTAAAACTGCCTTAACCTCTTCTTGTTTCCCTGTTGCTAGTCCATTCATTCTCATGACTTGTGAGCAGTGTGTGTGCAGGTCTGTGTTGAAGAAATGAACAGACATCTCACCACATCATGGGAATCAGGCTGCTTTTCATGTCTTCATTGCTACACGCACTCACTCATCACACAGCCAAAGCAGAAATATGAGTCCACTTTACAGTAGAGGTTGGTGTAAAATGATAGCTAAAATGACTTTATAATCAATAGTGATAAGGAGAAATTCAAAGGAATATTTTTATTATTTATCAATACAATTTTTTTATATTTGAAGGTTTTGCACTACCTTGTTTAGTGCTCTTTTTTTGCCTGTCCTTCTGTCATTTTTCTTTCATTTTGTCCACTGTCTTTATTCTATTTGGAATATTTCCTTTAGGCTCAATTAATTATGAATCCTAATTTATATTTGTCACTATAATATATATATATATATATATATTATTTATAATTACAATATATATAAGTGAAATTTAATTCTTTTCATTTTTTTATTTTTCCCTAATTTTACAGTTTTATATTTCTGTCATTTATCCTCATATGTTAAGTCAAAATTAATATTTTATACTGCCAATACAATATCATGATTGTTTTATTTACACAGTTGTTTTAAAAATTCATTATTTGTAACAGTAATATATGATTATTATTTTTAGACAGAGCTTTTATAATATAGAAATTTGGTCTATAGTTTTGATTTGTAGCTAAGTGGTAACCACTTGCTCAGCACTTGTAAGGTCTTGGCTGCAGTCATCAGCACTGAAAAACAAAATGTAGTCAGAAGACAAACGCAAGAGCTCAGGAACAGAATTACTAAATTGTAAGCTAATTTACCATGACACGATTAGTATTCAAAAATCTGAACATATTAATGTGCATAACTGGATGTACTTGGAAATAACTACACATATGAGAACATCTTGAAAATTAGTGCCATACAAATCAACATCTATCCATAATAGTTCCCATTTGAATAGAGAAACACAATTTCCACATGTGGACAGAAGAGAAATGCAATAAAACCTCATTCTTGTAACAAATGTTTCCTATAGAGTTTGAATGTTTTCGTTGGTTTCTCATTTCTATTGAGTGAAAATCTCAGTTTTTTAAAGCACATTGTCAGTGACTGTTGCCATATTCAGACACTTCAGACACTGAAAATCCTCTGCTAATTGCAAAGCTTCTCATTCCCCCCTCCGTTCATATGGGGATCTCATTTCTTTTTGTAATTGTCACATGGCTGGTATTGAAGAGCTTTTCAAACAAAATCTATGCCAAAAATTACACATCTCCTGGAATAGAACCTTCTTGACCTGTGCTCACCACTTTGCTTGGCTTTTCTTCCTGTTGTGGGATTAGCAGATAAGATCTAGCATCATGGCAAATTATACTTGCACAAAGTGGTGGTTTTATTCATACATGATTCCATATGCTTCAGGAATTGGATTGGGTATGCTTCTCACATTCAGTCAGTAACTCCTATTTTCTCTGACCCTCCATTTCCTGGAAACGAGTGTTCTCTCCATTTCTTTAGTTTTAATCATTGTATATTCTATTTCCATATGGGGTCACACAGAATTTTTAAAAACATTTCTTTGCCTACTTTATTTTTCTGAGTATAATTTCCTTGCATTTTATTATGTCTTTGTCTGTAACAATGTTTGCTTACCTTTTAAGGCTGGATATTACTCCGTTATACATGCAAAAACAATGACCTCAAAGCAGTACAAACTGAGTGTTTAATAAAGACTTCCTCCTTTAACTTTGTGTGTCTAATATCTTGTCTCACAAATGAGAAAATTAACTAATGCAACCAAGAAAGCAAGAACAAAAAATTTGCATACTATTTTCCATGAATTTCTTTGTTGACAAATCAGGTCATTTTCAGTTCGTGGATATTTCCTCATGCCCCTTACTGGACAATCAGTTTGGTGACCTCAGAGAACAGAGTTTCTTTCTCTTTAGTGCTTTACTCAGATATCAGACACCAGGCAGACATTGTCTGTGGATTTCAATTTCCATATGTTATTTTAAATTTATCTGTATTTGTGCATATTACTTCAGATCTTCTTTAGCATTGAATTCTGTTTTTTCCATTACTCTGTTACTTATTTCTTAATTTGTTTTCAGGTTTGACTAGTACGATGAGTGTGTCAGAGAGCTAGTCATTATTGTGTTGATGCACATACAATTTTCCCTTTGTGCTAGAAGTTGCAAAGACTAGAAAATGTGTTCATGACACTTGGATAATTTGTACTGTCCATATAAATAGTGATGTGTTGCCTCCTTTAGTCTTTATATGTCATTTTTATGTGATACTGCCCTATAAATTCACAAAACTAACAATTTTTACACTTTCGTGTAACTTATGAGTTTCCTCCTGAATACACAAAATTTCCAAGACTGTATTTATTTTTATCCTTATTTTGCTGTTGGAATATATATGGACATGATTTCATTTCCTTAGTTAATAAGGAAATTGAATACAATTTTACAAATATTTATTCATTTCATAATATCTTCTAGCAAGACAGTATTTTATCTTCCCATTCCAATCATGGTTACACATAGTTATTGTTACTGGTTTTCAGAGCTTTTGCATACCAGAAAAATGTTGTTTCTTGGCTTATTGTTTGTCTTTCTCCATTCTCTCTCTATCTTGACATTTGTCAAGTGTAATGTAACATGATTATCCATTTCATGGTGTATTTTAAATGATTCTTTTCCCCCTTCAAGAATATTTTCCTAAGTGAATAACATGGAGACATAGCTCTGCGTATTTCTCTAAAATTATTATGATTATATTTAAAATTTGGATGACCATCTATTCAAAGTCAGTCTTATCCATGGCTACTGAAGTAATATTTTTATAGCAAGGTAACAAAATTGATACTCTCCCAGAAAATACTCCACTATTTCTTCACTCTTGCTTCCTTCTCACCTCTTCACCTGAGTTCACTTCACACCATACTCAATGATAATTTTGTCATTAGCAATGTGAAGTTTCTTATCATTGTTTCTATGTCAATCAGCTTATTCCCATGTCATTTTGAAAAATATTCAACTTTTCATTTGGAATGGAAAATCTTAAATAAAACCAATTCTATAGAACATAACTTACTCTTATGATATACTAATTCTTCTTTCATTGAAATATTTGTAGTTCTACATTTGCTAGTCAAACTCCCAGGGAAACCAAGACTCAGCATCAGGTGTATGACCCAGGAAAGGTCAGTGCAGATGCTCAGGCAGGAGAATTTTCACATTAAGCTTAGCCCACGTGTAGGTCCTAGCACCGGTTATAAAGGCCTGGAAGATCCTCAAGAGGCAGATGGTGAACAGGAACAATAAGTTTATGTACAAAATGTGGGCAATTTAATTTCTTCTTTTCCTGTATTTAATCTTTTTATTTTTCTCTCCCCTCTAATTGCTCTGCTTAGTATTTCCAGAACTATATTGAATAGGATTAGTGATAATGAACATCATTGTCTTGTTCCCGAGTAAAGGCTTTCAGTATTTGGCTGTTTCACATGATGCTGGAAGTTGGTTTGTCATAGATGTCTTTTATCATATTGAGGTAAAGACCATTTATTCCAATTTACTATAAAGTTATTATCATGAATGGGTGTTGGACATTATGAAAATATTTTTCTGCATCTATATAAATGATTTTGTGATTTTATTTGTGGCTCTTTTGATATGGTGGGTTACATTTACTGATTTGCATATGTTTTACCACCCCTGAATTTGTGGAATGAATCTCAGTTGGTCATGGTATATAATTTTCTTGCTGATTTGCTGCATTCTTTTTTCCAGTCTTTTATTGAGAATATTTGCATCTGTGTTCATTAGGGATACAGGCCTGTAGTTCTCGTTTTTGGTTGGGTATTTCTATAGTTTTGATATTGGAGTAATATTTGACTCCAGAAATGAGTTAGGGAGAATTTCTTTCCAGTCAATTTCATTGAAGTGTTTGAGGAGCGATGGCATAAATCTTCTTTGAGTTGCTCATAAAATTCAGCAGTGGAATTTACAATATTTACAGGTAAGATGATGCTCTGTATTGAAAATCCACAAAACTCCATTGAAAAACTCCTAGATATAATAACTAAATTCAGTAACATAGTTAGGTACAAAGTCAACACTCAAAAATCAATAGCATTCCTATACATAAACAACACACTCACTGAGAGAGAAATAAGGAAAGCCATATACTTCACAATAGCATCCAAAAAATGAAATAGTTAGGAGTCAGTCTATCAAAAGAAGTAAACAGCTATTCAAGGAATATCAAAATACACTGAAGAAAGCAATTGCAAAAAATCTCAGAAAATGTAGACATTTATTGTTCATGGAAAGGAAGAATAAGTATTGTAAAAATGACCATTCTCCCAAAATTGTTATACAGATGTAATGCAATTCCAATCAAAATAACAATGGCGTACTTCACAGATCTAGAGAAATCATTTCTAAAATTCAACTGGAACCAGAAAAGACCTACAATAGCAAAGGAAATTATGAGCAACATGGGCAAGGCAGGAGCCATCACAGTCCCTGAGTACAAAGCTACTATAAAAATTCAGCATGATACTGGAATAAAAACAGACCTGAAGATCAATGGAATAGACTAGAAGATACAGCTATAACTATAAACACACTCATCCACCTTATATTTGATGAAGGGGCCAAACACATTCACTGGAAGGTAGTCTCTTTAATAAGTGGTACTTGAAAAACTGGCTCTCCATATGTTGAAAAATAAAACTAGTTGAGTACATTTCTATCACCATGTACTAAACTAAAGTCAAAATGGATCAAAGATCTAAATTTTAAAGGAGAAACACTAAATCTGCTGGAAGACAAAGTAGGTAGAAATTTTGAAGACATATAGGTAGGTAGAGAATTAATAAACAAATACCAAACTGCATGGGAAATACTTCTAAGAATCAATAACTGGGATTACATCTTTTAATATTTTGCATGTTGAAAGAAATCTCAAACACAGTAAAACAAAAGCATGAATTTTGAACAAATCTTAGTCTACTTTCCCTCAGTCAAAGGACTTCTGTCTAGAACATATAAAGGATTGAAATAATCAGACCTCTGAAATTCAAACACCCAATCCAAAAATGGACTTCTGAGATGAATACACAGTTCTCAGATTAAAAAAAAATAAAAAATGGCAAATAAATACATGAGAAAATATTCAGCATCGTTTGTCATTAGAGAAATGCAAATTTAAACCACTCTGGGATTTCATATCACTCAAGAAAGAATGGCCAATTTCAAGAAAACTACCAACAAAACCTGGAGAGGCTACAGGGAGAAAGGAATTCTCCTGAACTGCTGATGGGAGTGTAGCCTGTTGCAGCTACTGTGGAGGTCAGTCTGGACGTGCCTCAAAAAGCTGAGATTACAAGTTCCATTTGACTCAGATATTCTACTTCTGGGCAGATTTCCTGAAGAAGTGAAAACATCATATCACCATGATATACATGTATTCATGTTTACAGAAACACAATTTGTGATAGCCAGATCTTGGAAAAAACTTAAATGACTATCATCTGAAGAATGAATAAAGAAGATTGGATGCTTATATACAGTGGAATACTACTCAACATTAAAGAACAATCACATAGATATATTTATAAGTAAGTGAATGTAACTTCTGACAGTACTAAAATGTGAAATAAATCAAACTCACGTGTAAATGCTGTATTGTCTCCTTCACGTAAGAAATTGTAAGAGCACATAAAATACAAAATCCTCCATAAACACAGTGAAATAAGCATCTGCTCAAAGGAGGAAATATAATATCTCTGGGAAAAAGAGAAAAAAAGGAATGGAAAAGAAATTATCTCAACTTGTATAAACACACAGCATAGCTAAGATGATTGTGCTATAAATTCTATAAGTTCTTGCATCAAACAGTTAACATGCATAGGATTGGAACAGTTTTACCTGTTTGTGTCTGGTGATTGGAAGAACTCTTGAAGAGAACCATGTCAAATAACAACCTTAGTGATGTTCTTATCACCCTTTTTTGAAGGTGTGTATTATCATTGTTTTGGGATCTTTGCTGTTGTTATGCATTTGTCATTATTGTTTCTTGATTTTTCAGTAATATGCTTGTTTTGTTTTGTTTTGTTTTGTTTTATCATTTCCTCTAATATAGAAGGTATAAGTACACATGTAGAGAGCTATACATACCTAGGACTTTTCTTGAACAGTTTACAAGGATAAATTATATTATGCATAAAATGAACAGCTACTTTGAAGAAAAAGAGACATTATGATATCCATTTCAGATTTCATATAGTGATGTATAAAATCCAGTAATGCTTTTCTACTTTGTTAAGAGAAGTTTTAGGCAGTTTTTTATCCTTTACCTTAAACATACATAAAGGTATGGATAGCTATTTTGAAGAAAACAAACAACATTATGGCAGCCATGTTTGATTTTCCTATTGTCTGCTTTTGAAAGCCTGTAATGACTTCACTACTCTGTTCTGATAAGTTTTATGCTATTTTGTTTTGTATGAATTCATTGTGTGTGAAGATGTACACAACTATTTAGAAGCAAACAAGAGATATTATTGTAGGCATTGTAGATTTCTTGTTTTATTGCTTTAAAATCTGTGTCACCTAGATTGTTTTCTTGTGAACTGTTTTGTTCTGTTTTGTTTTTCCCTCTTTAAAATTAAAGTTAAAATTAAAATTAAAATATTTTTTTAAGTGAGGGAAAATTTCTTCCAACCCAAATGTTTCCATGGTCTTTAGGACTGCTCTAGTGAGAATGACTAAGGGATTGCTCACATGATGCCCCACAAAGATCAAACTTGTGTACGTTGAAATATATCCACTGAAGTACATAATAGGAACTGATCTAAGATGAAGATATTTCACAGCATCCCAATGACAATCTGGACAAGGAAGTGTATTCCTATATACATTATGGAGTTATTTGGTCAGGTTCTATATTTAATATTCACATTTCTATGTGTCAGTCTCTGCATGAGAACAGTTGTGTGTGGGTCTTTTGTTTAGAATCATATTTAAAATTCTCCTTTTACCACGATCATTTCCCAAAATACATTTTTTGTTCGTATACCTTCCAAGCTTTCAGATTTCTTTGTAGAGCACATACAAGGTACAGCCTAGTATCTGTATTGTGTTATGTATTAATGAAAACCTTACCTCCCACATCAACATGGATCAGTCATCCTTATTCTTCTCTTCCACACCAGGAGAATTTAGAACAGAAAAGTTGTGGCAAACTCACATATTAACAGTGTCCAGCTTTAAATTAGAATAACTATTTGTAATTACTTGGCTGCTACAATTGTGACATTATTTTAGTTCATTGGCTGTGTCATTAAAATATAAATGTTTATATAATATGTCTACCACTAAATTCTGAACACTTTTCTTTGATTACTTA
>PVJX010047318.1:0-11931 GCA_004027295.1 Dolichotis patagonum
GGAGGCAGCTGTGCACTGTGCTCCACGTGGTCCTGGCTGGGGTAGCTGGAGGGGACACATGCAGAGACCCCCTGGGAACGGCCAGCACATCTTGGTCCTCCACTGCCCCGCCGGGGGACAGCCCCCTCCACGCGGACCCCATGCCCTCCTGCCCCAGTGCCGATGCCCACAGGTTCCCGGGCAGAACAGTGTGTGTCTGGGTGGGCAGTGCCCGAAACGCAGCCTCGGCTGCTGGCAGTGCCCTGGTGGAGGAGGGACGGGACACCCACTGGCCAGGCACCAAGAACGCTGTGTTCCGCCACCCTGCAGCAGGGACCAGATCTGAATGCTGCTCACACACCCAGCCTGCCCGCCATGCCCAGGGCCAGGGGTCACCCCAGCCGCAGGCCCCAGAGGATTGGGGCAGAGCCTGCAGCCCCCCACCCCCGGTCTGGTGGTGCTGGAGGGTATGAGGGGGTAGGGGAAGGTCCCAGGGCAGCCTGTCCCCATCCTGCCCCCTGCCTCAATCTCCCCAACTCAGCAGTGGGAGTGGGGCCTCACAGGGCAGCTGTGCCTCCACGGCCCGGGCCAGAAGCGAAGACCCAGGAGACACCAGTGCCACTCCCTAGGAACGAGGCATCGAGTGCCTGCCCCGCCCACAGCCGCTGCTCCAGGAGCCCGGCCGCCCTGGCATCCCTGGGTTCCCAGGGCAGGGCATGGGGCAGGGGGTCCCTCGGGGCAGGACAACACCCACCCTCCCCTGCCGGCTCCCCACAGCACAGGGACAGCCACGAAGATGCAGGTGGCCGCAGCTCATCCCACAGGCTGAGCGCTAGGCCAGTGGGTCCCGAGCTCCCCTGTTGGAGGTGCCCTCCCTGGCTCAGCCGGGAAGTTTCTTGGGCCTGTCCTCTTGGGGTCCCTGTCTGAACCCTGCTCGAGGGTGGATGCCCTGGCACTGCCCTCCACGGTGGCATCGGGTGGGGATGGGCCTTTCAGACAGAGGGGCAGTGGACCCGGCTCTTCATCCTGTGCCCTCCAGGCTCCTGGTACCACTTTGAACCCAGAGTCCTGGGCAGCTCACACTTAACGCTCCCGAGCAGTGTCCTGCGCCAAAGTCGGGGCCACAGCCTTGCAGTGGGCCGAAGGCAGGTGGGCCAGGGGATGCTGGGCTCCAGGGTCTCGCCGAGGGGCTGCCTGTGCTCCGCTGCAGAAGCAGCCACGGGGCGGGGACACCGAGGCACGGGGTGTTCCAGGTGCCCTGTGGGACCGGGTGGAGTAGCACCTCACAGCAGGGGTGGGTCAGGGCCGCACCTACCCTGTCCTGCCACCCCTCCGCCAGGGCCTGGCTCCACCTCTCAACCTGCTGCGTGCAGAGAATCTCAGCCACCAGTGAGGACTGAGCACCCTGGGCCTAGGGCTCGGGGAGGAGCCGAAGATGGAGGCCAGGACAGCCTGTGTCACCTCTGGGAACCCTGCCTTCCTGGGAACAGCAGAGCGTTTGGGGGCTCACAGCACCACATCCAGCTCAGGGTGTGGGTTTCCAACCAGGTCTCCGTTCTCCGTGGACCCCGAGCAGGACAGTCCGTGACTGGTGCATAGTGTGCATGGCAGTGCGTGCCCGGGATCCCAGCCCTCCGGGAGGCTGAGGCAGGAGGGCTGCAAGTTTAAGCCTGGCCTGGCAACTTGGAGACTATGGAGATCCGCTGCAAAAAAAGACTGAGGGGAAAACAAAGAGAGAAACTGGGGAGGTAGTTCAACATGAGAGCCCTTGGTTGAATCCCAGTACTGAAAACTGAATAAAAAGGGATCAGTTCTGAGGCTCCCTGCCAAGCTGGCTCAGGCCCACCAGCCCCTGAGTCAGGGCTGTGCTCCAGGGGTCCCACAGCTGCTGCTCAGCTGAGCGATTTGCTAAATGACTTGCAGCTCTCAGAAAGGCACTTTGCTCCCTGGTATGAGTTCATTACTAGGAAAATGTGGTTTTTACACACCACGGAGTACTACTCAGCCATAAAGAAGGATCGATTTGACTCATTTGTAGGACCATGAATGCAGCTTGAGACCAGTGAAATAAACCAGACACATGAGCAGAGATTGCGTGGTTTCTCTCAAATGAGAAACCCAGAGTGTGAATAAGTTTAAAAGCAAAAAAAAAAAAAGATAGACAACAGGAAACAGGGACACGGATTTCTTTGCAAAGGACAAGGAGACCAAGAGATGGAGGGGGCAGGCAGGAAGGGGACAAAAAGGGAGTGCCAAGGAAGGTGAGCGCACGCCCTGCACATGCAAACGAGTGTATCTGAAAATCAAGGGAGGAGAGTGTAGGCCAAGTGGTGGCGGGCGTGCTGGGAGGAGAGGCTAAATTCCTCCTCTAGGGGCTCCCCCGGGGTCCCTAGAGGACCATGCCAGAGGCCTGCGGAGGTGGAAGGAGGTCGGCCGGTGGGGCGGGGATGGGGCTGGGAGGACATGGAGGCAGGAGAGCTCCCCTGCTGTGCTCTTTGCCACAACTGAAAAGCTTAAATGTATATGTAGAAAATTCCCAGTGACAAAGCAGACGGGGGGGGGGGGGCCCTGCAGAGGTCCCAGGGCCAGGCTGGAGCTGTCCACAGCCCTGCGTGGTCCCACTGGCTCTGGCTCCAGTGTGCATCAGGGTCAGGGGCCACGGGCTTTGATGTGATGGCCGGGCACGGGGACGTCCTGCTCCTCACGAAGGGCCTTGATGTGGACTCCTTGGCAGGGCTGACATTGGGGTGTGTGGGGTGTAGGCCCGGACACAGGACCCCAATACAAGGACCCTGGCACGGCAGACAGAGGCGTCACCTCCCGGGCCCTCCTTGAAAGCCACCGCCCGGCTGGTGGATCTTGAGGCTCCCGGCAGCCTGAGCCTGACCGAGAGGCCATCGGAGAGCCGAAAATGGCCACGATGGACGGACAGGACGGGATGCAGCATCCTGTCCTGGGACAGGGGAGAGGTGTCAGGTGACACCCAAGGAAATCTGAATAGAGCAGCAGCAGTCCTAGGAGCCGGGTGACCTCGGGTCCCTGCGGGCTCCCTTGCCCAGGGCCTGGCCCCTTCCCAGGTGGCCGTGGCTGGGCCAGGCGGGAGTCCGCTGAGGGCCCTGGGCAGCCACGCCAACCCCAGCAGGGCACCTTGGGAGGAGAGCGGCAGGAAGGGGAGAGGCACTGGAGGGCTTCGGAGTGAGGGTGGCCACAGCCGACACAGTTTAACCCATCGTGATGAGGGTGCGCTTGTTATGGAAAACACTGGAAAGCCATTAATGTAAGCATGAAATATTCAGCGAGGAAGTTGCTTAGCTGCCCGGGTTCCCAGAAGGGGAGCTGGCGCTTCCTGGGCGGCAGCTCCCAGGCAGCTGTGGCTGCCGCCCCGTGGCCAGGGCCACTGCTGTGGCCTCACTAGGGACAGGAAAGAGGTGCTGTTGGGCGGGGCACTGCATCCCCCCCCCCCGAGTGAGCAGGGATGGTCACCTGCGAATGTCCCCTGTCTGCGACCGTGGGCACACAGCCCTGCTCCAGGATGGACACCAGGGCCGTGGCCGCCACATTCCCCTGCACCCGTGTCCCTCCCAGGTCCAGATCTGTTTGGTTCTGAAATCGTCCTCTGAGCCAACTTCCCCCAAGGAGAAGGCACAGCAGACAAAACCGAGTTAGGAACGAGGGGGACAGGCCAGCAAGGACAGCTGCTCCCCAAGCCCAGGGCACAGGAGCACAGGTGGTGGGAGGGCACAGAGACGCCTTGGGTGCCGACACAGGTGTAATGATTTCGCCGAGCAGCAAACAGAATCGCTGTGCAACCCCAAGTTAGGTCCTCCTCTGGGTCTGTGCCAAAAAGGCCAAAGCAGGGACAGGAAGGAACGCTTGTCTCTCACGTCCACAGCGGGCCACTTAGCAGCCATCCCGTGGTTCATTCACACTGTGGATGCCCTACCCCCAGCAGGAAAGTGTCTGACCCCTGCTGCAGTGCCCGGCTGTCGGGCGGGAGGGTGGACCTCTGGGTGACAGTGAGTCCAGTGCGATGGAGATTTCACCACCTGTTCAAAATGAGGCGTGGCAGTGGTGAGTGCTGGGGAAGGGTCTGTGTGTGCTGGGCACTGGGCACACAGAGGTCTGCTGCAGCCCACTGTGGGCAGGGCCGCTGGCTGGGGGTGGCCGAGCCGGGCGGTGAGTACCCTGGAGAGGGGCACCGCTGAGCCGAGAGCCTAGGCCCTGGGCTTCTGGGCTCTGCCTGGCCCTCCCTTGGGTGGTCCTCAGGACCATGCTTGGAAGGACCTGCAGTAGGGGAGGCCTGGGCCCGTGACCTGGAGAAGGCTGCTGCCCACCCTGGCCCACTGGACCTGTCTGCATTCTCCAGCACTTCTCGGGCCCAGCATGACCTTGCCGGGCTGGGCAAGAAGGGCCAGGTGGGGCATGCGTGGGGAGGAGGGGTGCAGTTAGCCCACGCCTGCCCCACAGATGCCTGACCAGAGGCCTCCTGGGGCCAGCCTTGTCCCCAGGGGGTGGACCCGAGAGGAGCTTGTTGTCCTCCTTGTCGAAGGGCGAGGGGCTACAGCTTCAATGGACAGGAACCTGGTGGCATGTAGGGGGCAGGCCTGCAGTCCTGCACCCTCCCTGGGGGCACCACACACCCTGCAGACAGCGCCAAAGCTGCTGAGCCTTCGGGGAAGGCCCTGGGCCCAGCTGCAGAGCCCGGCCAGTCAGATTCCTCGGGACGCGGCTGACCTGTGGGGACCCCTGGGGTGCACAGGACACCTGGATGCCTGGGCCCTGTGGGATGGAGCGCTGTCGGCCCCCAGGGAGCAAGGTCACACTCCTCTCCCACTCCCCGTATTGCTGTTCTGAGAGGTGAGGCGGGACAGGCTCCCTCCGCTAAAACGGAAGCATAAAGTGGGTGTGGTGGCGCACTCTGGGAGGCTGAGACAGGAGGACTGCAAACTCAAGCCCAGTCCGAGCAATTTAGCGACTGATCATGACCCTGTCTCAAAATAAAAAGGCTGGGGATGTGGCTCAGTGTGGGAAGCCCCGGGTCCAGTCCCCAGGAACACACACATGCACGTGTGCATCAAAGAGAAGCAAGGAGACGGGAGGCAGGAGGCGGGCTGGTCCCTGTGAGTGGCCCACAGGTCCTCCGATGGGCAGGCCTGTGGACGCCCCGGGGCTCCTGCCATCTGAGGCCAGCCCGGCACAGGGCTGCCGCCCTGACCTGCCACTTATGCGCACTTGGTGGGGCTTTGAGACCCAGAGGGCAGAAGTCCAGCTCTGCCCCAGCCAGGGAGCCCCCCTGGGTGCTCGAGGGCAGCCCCAGGGCAAGGCCGGAGAAGTCTGGGGCTCAGGGGCGATGGGGCCAGGGTGGTAGCTGGCCCATCCTGGAGGCTTTGGGACTTCAGCAGGGGGGCTTGCTTTGGACAGGCTAGGGACAGGAGACAGTGACAGCATCCTGAGCTGGGACGGAGCCTGAGGGTGACCTTCACTGGCCCTCAGCCCACGCACTCTGCTTCCCTTGAACAGCCAGGGAAGGGCGTCGTGAAATCTTATTTTCACTTACATGTGTGTTAGGTGAGCTGCCGTGGCTCATGGGATGTTTGGACCCGGCCGTAACTGCCTTGAGTGATGGAAACAGCGCGGGGAAGATGCTTCCAGGAAGCCACCAGGGCTCCTTCCTTCTGCACAGCTCCGGACGTGTCACAGCAGAGGAGCTGAGAGCAGGCCAGGGGCCTGTCCCTGTCCTCCCAGGCCCAAGGCAGCAGTGAGGGTGCAGGAAGCCCAGCCCTAGCCCTGGCCTGGATGATCCTGCTTTAGGAGGACTCAGAGTGTCTTGACTAAGGTCACGGGGCAAGTCAACAGCAGCGGCGGGCGCTGGTCAGTGTGTTTGACTTTGGGGCCAAGCTTTTCTATCCTGTCCTGAGTCAGGATGGCAAAACTACTGTGTCAGCGTGACTGGAGTGAGAGCTGCCGGGGAGGTTAGGGAGGTGCACCTCGAGTGTCTGGGTGGGCCCCGGGCGTGGCCTTGGGGTCTGTTCCTGGTCCTTCACCATTTCCCCTCCAGCACAGGTCCCTGCTCTGTTTCCCAGCAGCCATGAGCCAGGCGTCTCTCTTGCCATGCCAGTTGCCATGATGTCCCTGCCTTGGAGCCTTCCGACCATGGACTGCACCCTCTGATCCCATGAACCAAGAACCCGGCTCCTCCTGTAAGTCGTGCATGTCAGACAAGGGTCCCAGCCTGAGCAAGCTGACCGGTATCCCTGCCCTGGACTGTTGCATGGATGGCTGCAGAGGTGGAGGGAGGAGGGGGACAGCTCACACCCTCGCATTCCCCCCAAGTCAGCTACTGCCCCCCCCCATAAGCCAACTGCCTGTCAGGACCAGGCAGCAGGAAGAACTGTCGACCCCGGTCCCCTCCCCAGCGTGGCAGGACTGGCGAGCTGCCTGGTCAGATGCCTAGCTCCCGGCTGACCAGGATGGTAGCTGCCATTTCATTGTCTTACAAGCTGGAAAATTAATATTCATGACAACAAACTTAAAAATGAAATAATAAGTCTGTCCTTTTAGAAAGCAAATTGGGATGCCGGAATATTCATGAGCTGTGACTTCATGGGAGATTATCATTTGGTTAAGTCAGCAGCGGAGGAATTTAGGGAAATGTGCCTGTCAGTCTGAGGAAGCCAGTGATTAATACTTTCCTGTTTGCGGGGCCCCTGGACGGTGCATTTTAATGTAATAATTAATTAACCTTGGGATCGCTCACACTTCACGGGCTGCTGACACCCTGCCTGCCCGCTGGGGCACAGCCCCTCCCCAGCTCAGAACCTGGGACCTCTGAGCTGCAGCACCTGGGAGGACGGGGTTGAGCCCCACCTGGCCGCAGGCCTCCCTGGGGCAGGGTGGGGGTGGCCAGGGCCAAAGCCCTGCGGCAGTGACTGCCCAGCCTGTGGTGGGGGAAGGGCCCCATTCTCGTGCCGCCTACAGCCTGACTTCCTGTGGACATGGGTCTTTGGAGATGGTTTGGCTAGAGATCTCCGGGTGAGGTTGCCCTGGAGTTAGGGTGACTGGGGCCCTTACACCAGGGACAGGGAGACAGGGGCAGGCCACTGCTGAGACTCACGTAGGACAGCAGGAGCCGGAGAGGTGGAGCAGAGCCCCAGAGGGACCAGCCCTGAGCGCCCACTGCTGACCACCCCCCGGGTCTCCAGGGCAGCCGGGCCTATGTGAGCAGGGGACCCTCTCTGGGTTGCACCTGTTGTCATAGGGCCTGGCTCCCCAGCAGCTCTGGGCGGCTCTGGGGGGCTCTGAGGGGCCACAGGGCAGCACGATGCCTCCATCAGCACTGGGGCTGGTTATGGAGAGCTCAGGACGATGTCCGGCTGCCCGCCTGCCTCTTTTTAGGCTGGATCTCAGATCTCGTCTGTAGAGGGTGGACCCAGGGCTGTGCTCGCACCTGGGCGCCCAGCCCTGCAGAGGGGTGCAGGACTGAGGGGTCTCAGCACCTGCCTGGCCTCCCTTGCGCCCACCCCTGTGGTCCTTCCGGAGCCCTGCACCCACGCTGCGGGCTGGCACCTTCCCCGCCCAGCCCCTCAGGGCCCTGCAGTGGCTGGGGATGGGACGTGGGGACCCAGAGGTCCAGGTCACCCCCATGGGCACACGCACTACACTCACCACCGGCATGTGATCCTGGATACGCACACACATGCACAAAGGTGCTCCCACACAAATGCACTCACGCACACAAGCGTGAACACACTCACATACACACGTGTACGCACTCAGCCCACGCGACACCCCATGTCCCCTTCCAGGCAGAACAGCTCGCCTACACCCTCTAGTGGCTCTCTTGAGGCACTGTTTCCTTCCTTTTTTCCTTTTTGGTTGAGATGGAGTTGAACAGTGACTGTGTAATCCAGGCTGGCCTCAAATCCTTGATCCTCCTCCCTCAGCCTCTTGAGTGCTGGGTTATAGGTATGAAAACGCCCAGAAGCCTTCACTTTATTTTTTATTTGTTTTTGGTTTATTTGAGATAGGCTTTCACTATGTAGCCCAGGCTGGCCTCAAGCTTGCAGCGATCCTCCTGCCTCAGCCTCCTGAGTGCTGGGATTACAAGTGTACATCACCAAGCCTTCACTTTCTTAAGCATTTCCAGCATTGTGGAGGTCTCTGAGGTAGGTGTGGGTGTTGGGACCAGACTTGGGGTTCCTTTGCAGGTGACCCAGCAGCTCCAGCCCTATCAAGCCTGGGCTCTTCATGGACACTAAACAGGGCTTGGAGGGCTGGGGCCAGGCAGGGCAGGGGTGGTGGCCATGGGGAGGTTGGTCCCATCCTGGGTGCCACTGCCTAGGGCAGCAGGGATGGCCTGCTCACTCCAGGCCCTGTACCAGGACTGGACATCTCAGTACCTGACCAGCTCAACCAACTAAAGCCGGAGCTAGGAGACTGGAGAGGACCCAGCTGGGGGCCAGGGACCTCCCTGTCAGCATGGAGTAAGGGGTAGTACTGAGTCTATGGCGTGTCCAGCATTAGGGTGGCAGGGGTGGCCCTAAAGACCGACCCATAGAGACCTTGGGCCAGTGTGGTCCTTGGGTCAGATGAGCAGGAGCCCCTGCATGAATTCCCCTAGGGCCTCTTGCCCGTCCTCCAATGGGCTGAGACCCTGTGACCTGCCTGCCCCCAGCGGCCACGGCACCAGTAGGTGCTCAGGGAGCCCCGGAGCTGTGAGCGCTGTGCTCCTTGGAAGCAGAGGTGAGCTTTGGGGAGCAGCACCCTGGCTTTGAGGGCCCTGGGGAGAAGCTGAGCCCCACAGGCTGGGAGGTGGAGCTCAGGGTGTGCTCCCATGAAGAGCTGCACCCAGCACCCCGGTTATCCTCTCTCAGAGGGTGAGAACCCCAAAGTGCCTCCCTGGGCTGGGGCTAGGTGGCCTCAGGGACTCTAGGCAGCCCCCGTGTCCACTCAGAAGCCCAGCCCTGGGAGGAGAGGGAGTAGGGTGCCCAGCCAGCCAGCCGGTCCCCAGGTAGGGTTGGGGGTGAGGACCATGCAGAGCCTGGGGAGGGAAGATGCAGCTTTCTGACAGGACCAGCAGCGGCTTAGAGCCTGTCATTCCCACACCCTGGAAGGAGGCTGAGGCAAGAGGATGGCCCCAGGTGCTCCTGGGAATAACCTCCGCCAGGCATGGGAATGGAGACCTTGTGGGCAGGGTCACTTGCCACTCAGGATGGATGCCCACATGTCCCCAGCGTCTAGCCTGGCTGGGCCAGTGGAGCCTCTGCCAGCACTGGACTCAAGACCCATCCATCATGGAGTCATTTTAGGAACCAGGCGAGGCTGGTTTGTTACTCAGTGTCACTGTGTGTTGTCAGCGGTTATAGGGAGAACAAGACCATACAGGACACATAATTTATAGTATTATAATGGTCACCCAAGGAGTCAAATACAAAGAAAGTGCAGGAAATCTGTCCACAACACTATAGACCTGGAAAATCTAGCCGAGGGCCCTCAGGGCAATAACCCGCATGAGCCCAGCCAAAGATCTAGGGCCTGTGACAATGCCCCCTACAAGTCCACTGGAGGCCTACAGCTCACGACAATGTCTCATGCAAGTCTGTTTCACGGGTCTGCGCTGGGAAGGCCCAAAGGTCAGCGGTGGAAGCTAGGAAGTCTGTGCCAGCAGGGTGAAGGATCTGTGCCAGCAGGCGGGGGGAGCTGCACCGCAGCCAGGAAATAATGCTCAAAGTAAGGCCCAGAGCTCCTCCAAAAAGGACCACAGCCATCCTGGGCGACAGCGAGGTCCCCTGCTCCCACCAAGTTCATGCTGGGAAAGAAGCTGAATAAGCTCCTCCAGGCGAACCAACAGCACTCCCCCTCCCTCCCCAGGTCTCCTTTTTATGCTGGCGGCCATCCCCAGGCGGCCCTCAGCACCCAGCGCTGCGCTGATGCAGTTCAGCTGGGCGTTACCAGGTACCCCCCAGTTATCAGTCCACCCTGCTGAGGTTACAGAGGACGGGTGAGGGGCAGCTGCTGCCAGCCGCACCCCCCCCCCCCGTGATGAGTGAGAGTCCAGGTTTTCCAGGGCCCTCAGAGCCTCCCCCTTTCCATGCTGTTGGTCGCACCCTTGGAATCTCCCCATACTTTTCTGCCATTTTCCTACAGGAGGGGGTGGGCACCACCATAGCTACTGCTGCCCTGTTGACCACTGGCTACTCTGTCCCCCGCCCAGGCCTGACTCCCCAACAGTAGTCCTGTCCATTCAGCTGTCCCTTGGCCACCTCCATCCGGGTGTCCAGCATATCCAGGTGCCTGTCCGGAGCCAAGCTCCAAGCCTTCCCACTGGGCTGGCTCCTCCTCCTCCTCCTCAGTAATACCAGTCCTGCCGGCCTCACTGCCTGCGGCCTCTGTCTCCCCTTCAGTGTCGGGGTCCAGCCCTCTGAGCTGCCACTGGAGGACACAGCTTCTGGCCTGGCTCCAGCGTTCCTGTCTCTGCTGTCCCCTCCCCGCCAGGTCATTTCTTCCCCACTGCTGATGAACATCCCACCATCCACCCCAGGGCGGGGTGTTCCCCCAGCAATTCCTGCCAACCCCTCCCCCAATTCCCACTCTGGCCCCACAGGGTCTTTGTTCAGTAAAGGTTTCCAAATGAAAGAAATGTGTGCGCAGGTAGCCAGGGGCCAAGGTGTGGCCCAAAGGCACCATTCATTTTAGCTGCTAAGGAAAACAAATGTCCAATAAAGCAATGTGAGGAAGACTTTATTCTGGACAAATGACGCAGGCACAGGGTCACTGCATGGGGTCTTGCCCTGGGGAGAGATGGGGCTCATTCAGAGCACAGCCCAGGCAGGTGGGGATTTTCAGCCAAGGAGCTCTGAGGTTCAGTTTGGGAGGGACAGCGAGGGCCACACTGGCCCACATGTGTTCAGAGACAAGCAGGGACCACACGTCACCTGAGGAAGGTGGAGACCGAGCAGCATTCTCTGCACACCTGCACGGTCACACCCACAGAAGAGAGGTCCACAAGCCAGGCTCTCCCTGAGAGGAGTCACAGACTAGGCCGCTGCAGACCCTGGCTCAACCTCCTGTGCAGGCACCACCCAGGGTGAGTGTGGGAACTGCTTTTCTAACAAGCGCCGGGGAGGCTGGTTTGGGGCTCACTTGGAAAATCTCTGCTTGAGGGCCGTGTGGTCCAAAGGAAACAAAATACAGGCCACATAGATAACTAAAATTCCCCAGTGGCCACGTTCTAAAAAGGCAAAAAGGAGTGGAACTACTTTGGGGATCGAACTCAGGGCCTTATTATGCCAAGGGTTCTACCGCTGAGCTGCACTTCCAACAAAGGTGAAAAAAGTGTATTTTACTTAACCCAAAATATGTGTTTAATATAAACATGCAATCGATATAATGCCCTGGCCGCACTACGTCACATCCTTCGGCTCTCGTTGATAGCCGGGGTATCCCTAGCCCTGTAGACCAACAAGTTTTGACCAACCAGTGCTCCACACAACAGGAGGCAAGGGCAGTCAAAGAACTACAGCACCAGCATCGCTTCTCGGCCTTTTGGCTAAGATCAAGTGTAGAACTACAACACCCAGCATGCGTCCAGCGTTCTGATGATGCACTTCCTGTGCGCGTCTGGAGAGGAGTGCCTGCCATAGAACTACAATTCCCGGCACGCAACTGGAGCGTCCGTTATGCACTTCCTGTGCGGCGCAGACAGCGCGCCCCCGGCGGTTGTGCAGCTGCAGCGCTGTGGCTGCTAAACGTCGCTTGGGCCGCTGCTAGTGACGGACGGCTGGGCAGAGGGGAGCCGGGGCGGGGCGGCGGCGTGGCCCAGCGAAGGAGCGCGCGGCAGCCCGGCCCCGCCCCCGCCCGCCGCCAGCCCGCCTCGGTGACCTTCACGGGTCTGGGCGGCCGGCGCAGGCCCGGGCGGCGGCGGCGGCGCGATGTTCGTGCAGGAGGAGAAGA